>CM018692.1:88135771-88316036 GCA_009363875.1 Mikania micrantha | reverse complement strand
TATAACAGCTACGGTTGACAATGGGTGGAGGGAGTGCGTGTATGGTGGTAGCGGTTTGGTGTGGGGTGTTGGTGGAGTTATACATCCTGTGCCCAGTGACCCATTCTCCCAAAATTCGTGCACACTGTCTGCATGGAACTCCAGCCGCATGGGATACTAATTATTATTACACGGGGTAGGTTCCCGGTGTACAGTCTGCGGACAGGATTAACAGGAGTAGCATGGTTTTGGTTGATGGGGGTCACCATTTTTCATGGTTTTCTACTTGTGCCGGTATGGTTCCGGCTTCCTGACCAACTCTTCCTTGACTGGTGTAGGTTCGTCCTTCAGCACTCCAGTTGCACCATGACATTTGTCAGGATGGAGGAGAGAGCTATGGTTGTATCATGTTGGTGGATTCGCTGTGAGGACATGGGTGCGAATGCAAGTGGCAATCCACGGATGTGGTGATCAATGATTTTCTCCGGGGTAGGGAAAAGATACGGCACTAAGGACACCAACTCGTGGAACCTAGTAGTGAAAGTGAGATGATCTGCCCCATCCTCTCATGGCTCCATATTTGTTGTTCTAGCTTCAACAATTCATTCTTCAGGCAACTTTGGCGTAACAGACTCGTGAATTCGGCCCATGGAATTGATAAGGTCGTTTCCCTTCACCTTGTTTGAATTTGGGGATTCCACCACACTAATGCCCTTTTTCAAACGACCCAGCTGCATACTAGACTTGGTGAGCTTCCGGACAGCTACTAATATCGAGTTGTATGCTCATCTTGTTGATCCATTGGATCAACTCCACAGCACCCTCGGTGCCTCGAATTTCAGAGGTTTGCACCCTATGAAGTTTCGGTAAGCATATTTGGTGGTAGCCCCGGTGGTGGCACTCTTGAACCAACGAAATCCCTGTATGACTAATGATGCCGCTGCACGGTTGATTTCATTGATCATCTCCGGAATGGAAGTCCGTCCGCAGCTGCCAGTGATCAACGTGGCCAATGCGGCAGTGGCAGGGTCCACTTCCACTTCCTTTCTGGGTTGGGTGGTTGCCCCTCCAGGTGGGGTGTTTGTCCACCTGGCAGAGTATTGGATCCATCGGGTAGAGGGTTTGCCCCGTCGAGCTGAGGGTTCTTCTGCTTCTTCTTCTTTGTGGAGGCATTCTATTAAAATAATGATAGATATTAGTATCAGGGTTAGCACAAAATAGATACGTGTAATATTTTCCGTATCCTATTTCCTCTACATGCTGGTCCCTAGGTTATAGTCTAGGTCAATCCTTCAGCATGGCCTAATTTCTCTATAACCATGGATCTGATACAATCTGTCACACCCGGGCCGGCGGGCTGGATCGGAGACCCGTCGGAGGAAAGATCCTGAGACGTGTTGAAATCGGAGTGATCAGATTGATTAAACAGCACACGATATAAAAGAAAGATTTCACATTATACACCACTACATGTCCCAAAATATTACATGCTAATTATCTTAGTACAATACATCATGAAAAATAATTCAGTTCAACTAACTAGCATTCTCGAATCATTGGTCAATTACACTACATTCCACTAGGCTGTTATCCTAACATGCTACCTCATTCACATGCGCCACCTTAAGCATAATCATACATATTCGTCCCCTGAGAAGCATCTAAAAATAAGGTCAACAGTATGTGGTGAGTTCATAATTTAAAATAAGTGAAATTTGATATATCATAAAGTAAAGGTTCAAGGGAATATTTTACTACATTAATAGTAACTTCCTAAAGTCACAAATATTATCCTGAACCAGCTAGTATCGTATATGTATAGGGCATACGTAAGGTCCAAGACCTAGACGCCAGCACACCACACCCTAGCTGAATCACGACTGTTTACCTGACGTGGATAGGAAGTTCCGCTACACATGCACCACACTATTCCTACTGAACTTATTATCTCATGCGAGTTATTTGATTAACATATTTAGATAGTATTGAGGAGCGTGTTTGTCTATTCTATTCCACACTTGTGCATTTACCAAGCCTAAGCTTGTGTTGCCCTTGTTGAATAGATCACACAGATCTTATCCTAATGATGATATAGACATCTTGTCGCGTAACATACGATCCTCAGCTTCGGAAGTTTGGCAGACTAATAGTACTATCTACGTTACCATCGTTTGACACTCGTCAACTAATGGTAAATGAATAACTAATGAAGGGTCTTACTGGTGTGTGCATGTACATGTAACTCTCACATGCCTCAGTGAATATACAAAACAGACCCTCTCCTTTGAAGAATGAATATATGAAATTTTAATATTAACATTATAATATGTGTAGAGCCCATTAAAAGACAAAGACTGACAAAGTCAAACTGTGACAATATGAAGGCCTGATTTTGTGTATTTTCGAGTACTGTAGTTTTCGAGTACCTATGTTTTTCGATTACTCGAACCATTTTCATGTATAGAGGTTCTAGCACTCCAAGAGTAGAATAAATAGACATATTTTTTGTTGTTCTTGGGTTGGATTCCCGAGGCAATTGCTCTCTAGACGTATTGAGGCATTGTTCTTGCGAACTTCGATATTTATAAAGAATGCATTTTTACATCTATTCTGTTGATTCTAATCTGGATTCCGCACAGTTTAGAGTCATTTGGTGTCGATTGCAGCCATAAAGCTTAAGTCTAGATCGAGATCTGGACCTACAAGTGGTATCAGAGCCTTGAGCTCTTTTCTACACCAAGGTAACAACTTTTTTGTGCAAGTTTGATACTTTCCTGATCGTCTCCTCATCATCTAGCTGATGCCAAAATTTGGGGTTCTAAATCTTGAAAAAAATTTCTGTGGAATTTTTCAAGTATTTTTCGAGTTCTAAATTTGGAGAACACCTTTTCGAGTACAGCCTTTCGAGAAGCAGGTCTTCAAGTACTACAGTTCGAGTTCAAAGCCTTAGAAAAATTGATTCCGAGTGTTTGGTGTTTCGATTACTACACTTCGAGTACAAGGTTCGAGAACCAACATTCGGGTACATGTCTTCGGGTACTTAGTCTTGGAGATCAGTGTTTCGAGTTCTACATTTCGAGAACTACTGTTCGAGCATTTGAAATTCGTGAACAACTGTTCGAATACTCCACTTCGGGTACTAGGCTTCGAGTATTCCTGGATCATTGAGTACATCACGGATTTCATGTATTGCTTGGGATTTCGAACACTTGAGAACTTCGAGAAACCAGGGACTTCGGGAACTTGTTAATTTCGAGAACCATAAATTAGAAAATTTGCTGATCATCATGGCTTCCAAGAATCTTACCAACTTATCCAACTTGCTGAATTCGGATGATGAGATAGGCACATGAACTAAGCCACCAAGGCTTGTGTCATGAGACAACCTCCAAGACTAGAAATTTGGATTCCAGTCTTTCATCAAGTATACAGATCCGAAGTTATGTAGATAGATAGAGGAAGGGCCTTATGTGGCGAAGTACCAGAGTGAGTTGAATGAGTATTTCCCAAGGATCCAGAGTTGTACACTGAGAACGACATCCTATTGAAGGAAAAGGATTACAAGGCATACGCCTCAATCACTATGCGTTATCTACTGATGTGGTTCATGGGTTTAAAGAGCACCAGACCGCCAAAAAACTCTGGGATGCCTTAGTTGAACATTTCGAGGGAAACGAGGATACGAGAGAGAGTCGTAAAGACATGTTGAGACAACAGTTCAACATGTTTAATCATATCAAGAGTGAGTCCTTAGAAGCCCAACTCAACAAATTCACTCACCTCATGACAGAGATGAGAAGTGCTGGGATAGAGATGTCGAAGGGAAAAGTCAATAAGAAACACTTGAATTCACTGTCGTACAACTGGAACTCCAACTGCACAAAAATCAAGAGGACAAAAGACATGTGCAAGAATACTCTCAGTGAGTTGATCTCAATCATCAACTCATATGACATGGATGACAAGCAAAGGGCGTAATCATGCCAGTTGTATGGGCCTTACTCCTACTTATAGAATGCTGCTCTTTTATATACCATCAATTATTAAGCCCCTGGTTCTCAGCATTACCAGAAATTAGCATCTCAGTCTATTCCTTTCGAGACTGCATTCTCTCTCATATAGGCAAGCCAGTTCACTGCCCAAGATCAGTCCTGAGAATGATGAGAATCTGCTTATGTTCAAAGGATTCATGAGCAGTTACAATGCATTCATTTCTGCATAATTGGCACTGGCCAATCTTACTCAAGACAATCTGGAGCAAATTAACCCGCTGATGTTGAAGAAATGGATATCTCATGGCAGATGGCCTTGTGGTCTTTAGGGCAAAGAAGTTCATTAAGAAGTATGGCCGGAACAATTTTGGGAACAAACCAGGAAGGAAGCTGGGGTTCGATAAGTCAAAACTCAGGAGCTACAATTGTGACCAGCCGGGTTACTTTGCTTGAGAATGTAAGCTGCCCAAGATTGTGAAGGAGGCAGAAAAAAGCCTGAAGAGAACGTTGGTGCTGCTGGAACTAGAGCTAGCACATCAAAAGGACTAGTTACGGAAGAAACTGACTCATATGACTACAACGACCAGGTGCAAGAGCTTGAGATGACGTTGAGCCATACGTTCATGGCTGAGGTGGACGAAAAACGCAATGAAGTAACAGAAAATATATGTTCTACTTATTGCATTGAGAAGGTTTTCAAGTACCGTTCTCACAATGAGGACTTAATCAAGGAAGTCACCAAACTAAAATATTTTAACTCTGAATTTCTTAAAAATGAAGAACTTTTCAAAAGGAAACTTGACGCTGAAAGGCGTGACATTTCACAATTAAAAGAATTTTTAAGTGATAAAGAGTCCAACTATCGGACGCCAGGTGTCGGATAGATGAACTCTCCTCAGAGTGAGAGCAAGTTAAGACTCAGTTTTCCAAAACCAAAAAAAGCTAATAAATATTAGTATTCAAGTCCTGTGGTGGCTAACATGATTGATGTTCATAGTAGGAAAAAGGAGAAAATTGGGCTTGGTTTTACTGAGGTAAAACCTCCATTTAACCATAACTACTTAATCATGCCCAATATCAACACATATGTTAATGATCTGCTCTTGAAGTCAGACCGAAGGTTTGAGTTCCCCACTGGTTCTAACAAACCAGTGCAACTTACAGCAGATCCTGTTTTGACTGACCTTAATGATTCTGATAATTCTAAGGTTTGTGCAGAAAGTTTGAGTGTTTCAGGTTCAAGGGGAAGAAGGAGGAAAGAAGTGCTAGCAGGAGCACAGATTGTTCAACTTCACAAAGCAAATCACATTTTGTACCAATAGTTGATTTTGTTGGAAGATTTAAATCAATGACTATTAAACCAAATGAAATGAAAAAGGATTTTAAGACTGAGTTTGCTAAAATTAATGATGATCTTAAACACATTTTCTTAGAATCATATTCTTCTCCTTTAACTGAGCAGGTAACTCAGGCTCATTCCACAGTCACTCCTAAGGCGGGTTCAAAGTTAAACCCTAAATGTGAACCTTATGTTCCAACTGGGTCAATGGAACAAGCCTCCACAAGTTCTATCTCTGGTCTGAGTGACTGTGATGTAAAGCCATTTGACCCAAAGGAGTTTCAAGAAAAAGTCTATTGTTATGCATGTGGAAGACCAGGCCACATTGCTAGACACTGTCTACATCGACCTAATGAATTCTTATGGGAAGAATCGGAAGGTCAAACTCAAGGCTAAACCTGTTAAAAGACCAATAAGGACTAACAAATCCTCCAAGCCTAGGGTGAAACCTCGGAAGGTGAATCAGAATTATCCCATTGCCAAAAGGGCCAAACCAGCAACACAAAATCAATTTGGTTTTCATAAAAAGAAGTCAAAGGTTTTCAAATCTAAAAGTAAACCACGGTGGAAAAATAAGCCACATTTGAAACCTCAAGTAAAATCACTTGATCATGGCAGTGGTGGCAGGCCCACGAATGTCAGGGCCAAATCTGACAAGCCCAAAGGAAATATCAAGAAAGGGCCCAATGTTCCACAAGCACCTAAATCTGGTATGATATGGGTACCCATCTCTCATTAAATGTGTGTGTACAATGCAAGGACGAGCAAATGAGATGAAGAATGTTTGGTACGTGGATAGCAGTTGTTCCCGGCATATGACTAGGGATTTTTCTCAGCTGCATGAAGTCACACCATTTAATGGAGGATATGTCTCGTTTGCTGGAGACAAAGGTGGGAAAATCAGCATGAAGGGCACGGTTACTAATGGTACTCTAAGTTTTGAAGATATGTACTATGTTGAAGAACTCACCCATAGCTTGTTGAGTGTTTCTCAGATCTGTGACAAGAGCTTTTCAACACACTTCACAAACAAAAAGTGTCTTATCTTGAAGCGCGGATTTGTCGTACCGGTGAATTGGATCCTGATGAGGAATCCGAGAATCAACAATGCCTATATCATCAACATGAATTCTGATTCATATACTGAAAACACTTGCTTGTTTTCTAAGGCATCAAAGACTGACTATTTGCTGTGGCATCGCCGGACTGGGTCACGTCAATTTGAAGAATCTTAACCGACTAGATAAGGAAGATCATGTCATTGGCCTACCTTCTAAGGACTTCTCCACAATTGAGAAGTGGATCGCATGTGCCAATGGGAATCAGCGCAGGAGACCCCACAAGCCAAACTGTTCAACTCAATATCATCAGTTCTGTAGCTTCTTCATATGGATCTCTTTGGACCAGTTAATGTCTTAAGCATCGAGAAGAAGTCATATTGTCTCGTCATAACAGATGATTTTTCCAGATTCACTTGGGTGTTCTTTCTGGCCAAGAAGGATGAGACACCAGAGATCCTGAAGAAGTTTATCACCCTGATCGAGAATCAGAAGAATTTCAAGGTAAAGGTTATCAGAACTGACAATGGCACCGAGTTTCGAAATCAAGCACTTATTGACTTCTGTCATGAGAAGGGAATTGCTCGACAGTAGAGTGCGGCTCGTACACCTTAGCAAAACAGAGCTGCTGAAAGAAGTAACAAAACGCTCGTCGAGGCTACAGAACCATGCTGTCAGAGTCTAAACTGCGAATCTTCTTCTGGGCTGAAGCTGTTAACACGACTTGCTATCTTCAAAACAAGCTCTACTGAAGAAGCGCCATCAGAAGACTCCCTTTGAGGTATTCGTCAATCAGAAGCCGAAGGTCGGTCACTTCAAATCGTTTGGTTGTCCTTGCACTCTCCTCCACACTGAGCCGAATCACAAGTTTGATAACAAGGCAGATGAGTGTTACTTCATGGGCTATTCGTCTAAGAAAGCTGCTTACCGGGTATACAACAAGAAGACCCAGATGATTGCGGTGTCATACTACATTGATTGGCAAGAGATGAAAAACACCGATGCGGTTCTGCTCCAAAATGGTTATTTCCATATGATTCTACATTTGAGCCCTTCAACACTTCATCTTAAGGTGCAGGACCATCTGAATCTAAAGACAGTTTCTACAAAAGTGACGACGTGGACTACAGGGTTGACTACGTTCCATTTGACCCTAAGCTTCTAACAATTGACCCCACAGGGTTGACTACGTTCCATTTAGCTGTGGAGGAAGTGCCTACTTTAAGCATCAACAAGAGTCACCCAGTGGAAAACATCATTGGACCTCTTTCAGAAGGAGTTCTTATGAGGAGCAGATCCATTCCAGCTCGGAACGCCCTGCCTGAAGTAACTATCACACGAAGTCAATCAAGTCCAATTAATTTTTGTTTACATTCCAGTTTTATTTCGCAGGTAGAACCCAAGAATGTAAATATGGCTCTTAAGGAGTCAATCTGGGTTCAAGTGATGCAGGAATAATTGATGCAGCTTCAAAAGCTCAAGGTGTGGAACCTGGTTCCGTTGCCTAAGGGGAAACTACCAATCGGAACTAGATGGGTCTTTAGAAACAAGAGAGATGATATCACAAATAAGAAAGGTTGGTAGTCCAAGGCTTCTACCAACAGGAGGGGATTGACTATGAAGAAGTCTTTGCACCGGTCGCAAGACTTGAAGCTATCCGCATCTTCTGGCCTATGCATCCTACATATGCTTCACTATTTATCAAACGGATGTGAAGACAACTTCTTGTATGGAAAGGTCAAGGAAGTGATCTACGTGTGTCAGCCCCCTGGGTTCGAGAATTCGCAGTATCCGCGAGAATGGTATGCAACATATACTGATCATCTTCTTGCAAATGGATATACATGTGGAGCCATCGATCAGAAACTGTTCATTTGCAGAGATAAGGATGATTTGATTATCGTCCATATCTATGTGGATGACATTATTTTTGGTTCCATGAGCTTGGCGCTATGCAAAGAATTTGAAGTTGTGATGAAGAAGAAATTTGAGATAGTGCAATGGGGGGAGATGACATTTTTCTTGGGTCTCCAGGGAAAGCAGGATCCTATGGGTGTGCTGATTCATCAGTGCAAGTATGTTACTGACATTCTCACCAAGTTCAACATGTTGGACTCGAAGCCCGCATCCACTCCTATGGCTGCTCGTCCAGTCCTGACTTCGGATTCTAATGGGGAAGATGTTGATCAGCACCTCTACCTTTCGATGATTGGTTCACTGATGAATCTGACTGCTACCCAACCAGACATTATGTTTTCTGTATGTTAGTGTGCCATATATCAAACAAATCCGAAGGCTTCTCATCTGATTGCTGTCAAGAGGATCTTTAGCTACCTCGTCAAGAAACCTGGTCTCGGTTTGTCGTATCCTAAGAAATTTGAGTTTAGTTTTATTCGCTTACTCTGACAGTGATTTTGGTTGTTGCAACTTAGACAGGAAATCAACCACAAGCGGATGTCAATACTTAGGAGATCGCCTCATCTCGTGGCAATGCAAGAAACAGACAACCGTGTCAACCTCCACTGCGGAAGCTGAGTATGTCGCTGCCTCCAGTTGCTGTTCTCAGGTTATATGGATGCAACAACAACTCCTCGATTACGGTTTGAACTTTCTTGACTCTCCTATTTATTGTGATAATGAAGCCGCTCTACAGATCGTCAAGACTCCAATACAACACTCCAAAACTAAACATACTGACATCCGGATTCACTTTATCTGCAACTGTTTCGAACGAGAGTTGATCCATCTTGAAAAGGTCCACTCAGATGATAATCTGGCGGATCTTTTCACAAAACCATTCGACACAGCTTGATTCCACCATTTGCTTGCCTTTCTCAAACTAATAAGTTCTGATTAAAAACATTTTTGTAAATACTGTAAAATTTGTGTTTTTGTTTTAATTTTTAGATCACAGATTTAGGGGAGACTATTTACAAAAACAACAAAAAGATTTTCGGTTCTTAAAACTATTTACAAAAACAACAAAAAGATTTTTTGGTTTTTGAGTGAGTTTAAGATGATCTACAAGTTTATGGGGAGTGGAATTCAAGAAAAAAGCAAAAAGCTTCTGCGTTTGCCTTTTCAAAAAAAGAAAAATAAAAAAAGATTTTATTTGGATGGTCAAGCAAAGTGGTTCAATAGGGAGTGACATGGTTTCTGACACTCAGAAATTCACTACCTAAACATAATTTCTAAAGAATAACAACTTTAGATAACTATAAATCACTAAGAAGTTAAAACACGTTTTCCTAATAAAAAGATTGGACATGATCATTCAAAATATTAAATATATATATAAATAAGTGAGAAGTACAAAAATCAGATAAAGAAAGATGCAACAACTATTTGACTTTTTGTATAAGTCTTTAAGTCAAAACAAGACTGTGTTTCGATAAACTTGAAATCGTCTTGAGAAAAGTCGGGTATTTTCTATTTGTGCAAACAAAGAGAGGGAAATACTTACTGAAGCATCCTCTGTTTTGCGTAAGCAAAGACCTGGATGTGTGACGTTAAGGCCAATGTGTCAGCAGATCAGTAAAATAAAAGATGTCAATGAGCACAAAATTGATAGAACCCCTTCTTGTTATTGACTCTAATCTAATAAATGTTTCTTTTCTCTTCTCATCTTAAAATCTTTCAAAACGTTTTAAGTTCATTGAAACACAATGAAATTTTGAAACAATAGATTTCACAAAATTGATAGGTTGCATGTTAACCTGGTTTAAATGTCTGATTGCACATTTACTTCCCAAAAGGATTTTCAAAGAAAACCGTTAAAAATTTTTGATCATAAGTCTTGTTTTTGAATTATGGATAAACGAGTGGAAATTATTGGTGGGGTATGTATAGTATTTTTAGGTTGGATTTCTATAAAGAAATTATGTCAAGGTGGTCAAACTTCTTATACAGATTTGATCCCACAAATTGACCCGACTCAACTTTCAACTCGTCCAAAGTTTCTGAGTTTATTTTATATATTAAGTTAGAAAATTTAAAATAATAAGTATTCGAAAATACGTATTCAATATATGTTACTCTAAATACTTGTACACGTTTTCGAGTACACGAAATTGTGTACTCGAAACCGCCCTATAAATACTTAGAACATTGAATTTTCGAGTACCATAATCGTTTTAGAGTTCCCGATTTCTCTTTCTCGGCTATTTCGATATCCGGACTTGATTTCAAAAATCCACTCCGACCACCTTGTAGATCTCACTAAACAAACCTAGGTATAGGTTTGGTAGGATTTTGACCGTAGAATAAAAAGATATCGAACAAAAACAAATTTTTAAGTACTTGTTCTCGTTAACAGAAGGAATCTTGGTCAAATCAGCTTGAAATACTCAAAATTTGAAGCCGATCTTCTGAAATGTTAATCGCCTCCTATTTCGAGCATTTCTAGTACAATTTGTAGTTCTAAGGAGCAAAATTGAAGGAGATATGAAGGTTTTTCTGTACTCGAAATTCATTTGAATTTCGAAAACACCTTTTCGAGAACAACATTTCGTGTACACTACTACGAGAACCAGACTTCGTGTACATGATTTCGAGAACAAAATTACGAACACACATCTACCTTAGTGAACTCCCTCATTTTCGTGAACACAGTGGATTTCGAGCACTTGGTCATTTTTGTGAACTCCAGTTGACCTTCTGATTTGACTTGACCTTTGACTTGGACTTGGACTTTTAATTTTGACTTGATCTTTGACTTTCGAATTTAAATTTGACTTTTAATTTATTTTAAATTTTAACTAACTTGGCTCTTTTTTTTTCATATGGCTGAATTACGTTTTCTACCTGATCACAAAGTCAGCTTATCTAGGCGATCCTCCAGCGAAGCGTACTATGTTCAAGAGTATGGTGAACGAACTGATTCTCTCTCCAGTCAACTATGCTATCATGGAGCATCTAGATATCATCTCATCTTTCATCTATGACTTCTGGAACTCCATTACTTAGAGAACTAACGCCAATGGGAACGTAAGCCTGATTGGGAAGGTTCAAGGACAGCCCGTGATCATTACAGAGCAGATCATCAGGGAGTGCTTTCAGTTCAGTGACAAAGCTATAGATCATGTCGAGCTCGATCATGAGTTGATCCAGAGAACCGTATTCCGTATGGCACACAAGGGTCTCTACCCTCCCACTGAGAAGGAGCTTCTTCACCCATACCGGAGATACTTAGCTCACGTTGTCACCTAGTGACCCTCGGGACGAAAGGGAGGATATGATGTCCTAAACCAGACTTAGTTCTTGGCATTCCCCAGATTCATCCAGATCATCATCAACAAGCATCATCAGAATCTCATCCAAACTATTGGAACTCTGTGAATCAAGAGGATGAAATAAGATATCTTCTCTTACATGACCATGAACAAAAAGGGTAAGAAGCAGTATGTCGATGCTCGCTCTCTAGAGAAGTTTGGCAGATTATTTGCAGGTTTTGATGAGGCTGAAGAACAGGGCACTCCTACAACTTTCGTCACTGACATACACGATATTCCTCCCGCAGGAACAACTGCTTCTGTTGCAGATGAGCACGATCTTCCTCCTATTGGAACTAGTGCTGAAGCCAGTAAAGATACTAAAGATTCATCATCTGAGTCTTCATCATCGTCAGGAGAAGAAGAAGTGATCAGAGAGCCCGAGTCCGTCACTCCGCCACTCTCTAGGGCAGAACGAGAAGAGATACAAGATAAAAACTATGTTCCCACTCTTGAGTAATCTCCCAAGAAGAAACTCTTAAAGATGATGTCCAAGCGAGCAAAGGACCCAAGGTTCAGTAAGAAGATGGCTGGCTCCTCCTCATCCTCACAGACAACCCAAACACAGCCACCACACACCAAAGCCAAAGCCAGCCCCTAAACCTAAACCACCCACAAAACCAGCCGTATCCACCCAAACCACCATTCCACCACATACATCCACCACCACTGATGCCACCCAAAACAAACCATTATCTCATCCACCTAGTCACATCTCACCTCCAAATTCCCCAATTCCCATCCATTTTTCTCAACCACCACCATCACAGCCCAAAGCCAAGAAAGACAAAGGCAAGGCACCAGTGCGAACACCATCATCTTACATGCCTGAAAATGTGAAAGTCAACTTAGAGTGGCTGTAGGAGAGAGTATTCCTACTCGAGCAAGACTTAGCCACCAAAGACAGACTCGTCACCAACCTCCAGGAGAGCTTTGTAAAGATATGCGAACACATCAGGAAGCTGAACAAAGATATTGGCCAACTGAAGAAGGAGAACAGAGAGTTGAAGAAGGTGATTTAGGAGCTTATGATGATGACAAAGAAAATGATCATGATCATGATCATGATCATGATCATGATGATGATGATGATGAGGAAGAAAAAGAAAAGAAAGATGATGATGACAATGATGATGATGATGATGATGATGATGATGATGATGATAAAGATGATGAAAGAAAGACGATAAGAAAGACGATGATGATGATGATGAAGACGGTGCCAGAGAAGATTGTAGGTCCTTAAACAGATCAAGATCCAAACTATATCTTCATAATCATCATCGTTGATGTCTAACGAGTGCGGAATCCAGGTTAGAATCAAGAAAGCAATAAGAAAAATGCAAACTTTTATAAAATCTGAAAAGTTCGAGTACAAGTGCCTCAATACATCTAGAGAGCAAATGCCTCGGGATTCCAACCTAAACCTGTACAAAATACGTCTATTTATACTAGGCCTAGGAGTACACGAAATCTATTACAAAAGTTCGAGTACACGATCAGTTCGTGTACTCGAAATACTGTACACGAAATATCATCAAATATCTGATCTTTGACTCTTCCGAGTTGACTTTGTCAGTCTTCATCGTTTAGCGGGCTCTACAAACTCCCCCTAGACTGGCGAAGTCATCCTATCGGAAGAGTAACATTGTGTGGCCCTGCTCCAGCATACAGCTTTAGCTCCATGGCATACGCAACGACTCGAGTAAAAGGCTTCGCCTGTTCGTCATTTCCCGAATGTACCCGAATGGGAGATTCGTGCAGCTTCATCATATCTTCTTTACCATACTTCAGAAGATCCATAGGATCAAGAATGATATCAACATCATTAATATCATCCTTATTCCTAAGAATAACTGCAGCAAGGTTCAGATTATCAAAATACCAGGAAAGAAAGTTAGCCAAAGAGTTATCAGGAACTCTTGGCGAAACCGTTACTGCTTGCTCAACGTGAGGAGGAGGGTACTTGTAGTAGACCCATGGTTTCTTTGTCTTCGGATCGATAATGCAAGAAGAAACAAACCGTCTTCCCTTTGCAGTGCGCATGGTTGGGAAGTCCTTCTCACATTGACTCCTGATAAACTTTGCAAATAAATCAGCCTGAGAATCTTTGGAGGGATTGAGGAACATAGCTTTGTCAATGCTTCTAATGTCGACCTTAGGCTAGGAACAAAAATCTCTTGGCTTCTTGTAGAATTCGACCTCACCGCTCATTCTTTTCACCAAGTAGATATCTCTGACTTTGTCATACATCCAGCAGCATATGTTTGACCTGTCGTTACGAACAGCAAACAGGTTTCTATCGTCTGATATGAATGTATGCTCTGGATGTTTGTCTCCCATCTCTTTGAACCATGCAGCTTTATCAACAGGAGGAGAGGGTGTCCAATCCTTCTTCCTGTCAAACCAGCTATTAATCACTTCGCGCAGAGAGGTGACTTCCTTGCCCAATGCATCAATATATTTGTGGGCATACAAATAATCGACATAAGGATCCGATGACACATTGCCAAGTATGATGTTCTCTGGTTCTTCCTCTACAGATGCCCCTGCAGAAGACTTGGCTTGATCCTCTGTTGGTTCGCCGGGTGGCTCAAAATCAAAGTCATTAGGAAGATCATCAAATATACTTTCAAGCCCGGCGCCTGAAATCTTATTTGGCTGAACACAGTCTCCGAACAGGATGTCATCTGGAATGTCTCTAAATAGGTCATCATATAAACCAGATGGCTTCTCGGATGAGGATGGATTCCCAGAGTCTCCTTCCTGATCTTTGTCATCAGGGGGTCCTTGATCTTTATCTTTGTCATGCTCATCCTTATCATCTCCTTTATCGTCCTTTTCATCTTTGTCCTCTTTCTGGCTTTGTTCATCACCTCCATCTAAATCATCATCATCGTCACTGTCATCACTGAAATCCAACACTTCGTCCTCAGACTCGGAGACTTCTTCTCCTTTGAGTCGCTTAATGTCTTTCTTCATCTTGTGGTTCTCCAGAAGAAGAAATTGGATGAACTTCTCGTGAGCTTTGATCTTTCCTCTACATTTGTTCAGATGGGCGCAGATCTTGATCTTTCCTTCACGCAAATTCTTGATCATGCCATCCTTGATCTCAGCATCTTTCTCAAGCTGAAATACTCGATCCTGCAGCTCCACAATATCTACAGGCACGTGTTTGGGTTCATACGGTGAGTCAGCGTTCAGAGGAGATTTTCCTTTGTCGCTTCTGGAGTGGGGTGGAGGTGATAGGGTCTTGGTGTGTGGAAGGGTTGTGATGGATGGACGAGGAGTGGGGAGTCTGATGACGAGCTTAGGTTTGGTTGGTTTGGGTTTAGAGATTGAAGGCTTAGAAGGTGGAGGTGGTGGAATATCATGTGGAGGTGAAAATGGTTTTGTAACGGGAGGTGGTGAAGGTGGTTGTGTAACTGTAGGAGGTGGTGAGAGTGGCTTGGTCGTTGTAGGTTGCTTGGGAAGTGTAGATGGTTGAGGTTTAGTAGGCGGAGGTGGCTGTGGTCTAGTAGGTGGAGGTGGTTGTGTAGGTAGCGGTTGTTGTGGTAGAATAGGTGCCTGAGACATAATGAAGCTGTAGAAGAGAAGGATAAGCTCGAAAACATCTTTTGCAGTCTTGGATCTCTGTTTCTCTTGGCCATAGTCTTTTGCCTCTTCTTCTTTGGTGAAGACTCAGGAGTTGGAGTGTATTCCACATCCTGAGCTTCTTCTCGTTCCTGTCTAGTGGGCGGTGGCCTTTCAGGAACGAAATCTTCGCTTGAAGAAGAAGAAGAATCATTGGTAGCATCCTTAGTAGCCTTACTAGCTTTAACATTTGAGCTTGTAGCTTGAACATCATGCTCCTCGGCCACTATAGCCACTGGGGTTCCAAGCATGTCTTCATCTACGCCTTCTCCCACAAATCTTCCAAACTTAATTAAGGGCCTTTGACCAACAAATTGCTTCTTCCCTCGCTTGTTCATCTTCATATAGCCAAAGATGTCATCACGCATCCTTTTGATTCCCAGAGTGCCGACAGTGGGAACCAGATCCTGGTGCAGTTTGTTGATGACAATCTGTATGAAGCGAGGAAATGCCAGAAACCTCTCCTTTCTCTTTCCCTTGATGTTGGCATACATGTCAAGAAATATCATTCTTGAAAAGTTGAAATCCATTCCCAGAGCCAGAGCTGTCAAACAAGAGCTTAGTGTCTGATTCAGCACATCATACCCGCCTTTCCTTCCGGACAGACACTGTGTGACAACGTGAGCCAGATATCTCCAGTAAGGATGGAGAAGTTTCTTCTCGGTAGGAGGATAAGCACCCTCGTGTCCCGTCTGGAAGATAGTACGGTTGACCAAATCTTGGTCCAACTCAACCGGATCTGTATCCTTGTCTCCAAATTGCAGACATTCTCGCAGGATCTGCTCTGTGATGGTGATTGACTTCCCTTGAATCTTCCCAACGATACTGATGTCTCCATTACTGTTAGTGTGCTCAGTAATGGTGCTCCAAAAGCTCTCAATATAATCAGAAAAAATGGTAGGATGCTCCATGATAGCATAGTTTACTGGAGACAAAATCAGACCATTGACCATGCTCTTGAACTCTGAATGTTTTTGCGGTGGATCTCCGAGGTACGCTGACATGTTGTGATCAGGTACGAATCGTAGGTCTGCCATCTGAAAAGGAAACTGATTAAGTTAGTTTAACTTCAAGAAAAATTTACACGAAGACCATAGTGTACACGAACTATGATTTGTTAAAAATTTCTAAGTTTTGAGTATACGAAAGTCAAGATGTACACGAAATACTTGATGTACACGAAATGTGATGTGTACACGAAGTATAACCTGTACACGAACTTCAGGTTGTACACGAAATCCAGACTGTACACGAAAATCATGTACTCGAAAGTTCTTATTTTCGTGTACTCAAGATTCCTTGAAAGGTTTAACATTTTGGCTCCTTAGAATTTCTAATCAGGTTCAATATACTCGGAATTGAGAGGCGAATAACATATTTACAGATTGCCTTCCAATTTCAAGTATTTCTTGGTCAATTTGACCAAAAACTTCTTGTATTCGAAATTTGCGTACTCGAAAATCAATTTTGACCGTAACTTTCGAATGCACGGTCAAAATTTGATAAAATTCTATACCTAGGGTCGCCTAATGATGATCTATAAGATGGCCGGAGTAGAATTTTGAAATCTGGTCTAGAAATCGAGATCGCCTCAGAGCAAAAATTCTGTACTCGAAATGAAGAAACCGCGTACACGAATTTGTGGTATTCGAAATTAAATATCGGTGGACTATTTATAGGGTCACTTCGAATACACAGTTTCGTGTACACGATTTCGAGTACAAGCACTTAGTTAATTTTCGATTTAAAAAATTCTAACTTTTCTAAAATAAAATAAAATAAAATAAAATAAAATAAAATAAACTTTGAACAAGTTTAAACTTTAGTCGGTTCAAATTTTGTGGGATCAAATCTGTTATCAAAATTTTAACCATCTTAGTTAATTTCTCAGCGAAGCACAACCTTTAAATAGCTGTTCCCTACCAATGATTTCCACTCGTTAATCCATCTCTTAAAAAATCAGTTATATGATCAAATTTTTCTGAAAATATCTTATGGGAAATTGGTGATCAATTAGATTGTAAGAGTAGATTAATATGCAACCTATCAGTCTTGTTAAATCCTTTGTTTCAAACTTTGATTGTGTTTCAACGAACTTCAAATTATTTTGACAGAGTTTTAAGATGAGAAAAGAAAAGAACAGATCTATTAGGTTTAGAATCAAGAACAAGAAGGGTTCTATCATCTTGTGCTCATTGGCATCTTTTATTTTCTGATCTGCAGACACATTGGTCTTAACGTCACACATCCAGTTCTTTGCTTACGCAAAACATTGAATGCTTCAGTAGGTATTTCCCGCTCTTTGTTTGCACAAAAAATAGAAAATACCCGAGTTTTTCAAACATAATTTTAAGTTTATAGAAGCACAATCTCATTTTGATTTAAAGGATTTAATGTAGAAGTCAAATAGTTGTCACACATTTCTAGTTATCTAATGATCATGATTTCACACTTATTTATCTATTTATATGTATTTTAAGTTTGATCAAGACTGATTATTTAAGTTTTGAAAAACTTATTTCAACTTCTTAGCATAGAATAGATATTCAAGGTTGTGATTCCTTTTGAAATCATATTAAGATAGTGAAATTTTGATCCTTAGAGATTATTTCACTTCCCACTTTGATCGATTCACTTTGCTCGTCCAAATAAAATCTTTTTGTATTTTCTTAAGTTTTGTAAAGTTAAAAGTTAAAAATGTTTTTGTAATTTTCTTTGAATTACATGAAGCAGAATCTCCATTTCTTAGGATTTCAAAAACCTAACTCCCCCTAAACTTATAGATTATCTTAGACTGACTCAAAGACCGAAAATCTTTTTGTTGTTTTGTAAATTTTGACTCAAAGATCGAAAAATCTTTTTGTTGTTTTGTAAATTTTGACTCAAAGAACGAAAAATCTTTTTGTTGTTTTGTAAATTTTCTCCCCTAAATTTGTGAACTGAGTAAGACACAAATTTTAATGTATTTACAAAAATGCTTTTAATTAAAGCTTATTAAATTGAGAGAGGCAAGCAAGTGATGGAAGCGTGCTGTATCGAACGGTTTTGTGAAAAGGTCCGCTAGATTGTCATCAGTGTGGACCTTTTCAAGATGAATCAGTTTACGTTCGAAACAGTCACGGATGAAGTGAATCCGGATGTCAATATGTTTAGTTTTGGAATGTTGTACCGGATTCTTGACGATCTGTAGGGCTGCTTCATTGTCACAATAAATAGGAGAGTCAAGAAAGTTCAAACCGTAATCGAGGAGTTGTTGTTGCATCCAGATAACCTGAGAGCAGCAACTGCAAGCAGCAACATATTCGGCTTCTGCAGTGGATGTGGATACGGTCGTTTGCTTCTTGCATTGCCATGAAACAAGGCGATCTCCCAGGTACTGACACCCACCAGTGGTTGACTTCCTATCCAGGTTACATCCACCAAAGTCACTGTCTGAGTATGCAAATAATTGAAACTCAGAGTTCTTTGGATACCAAAGACCAAGCTTAGGTTTCCCGACTTGGAGGATGGTACAGTCCTCACATGTTTGTTAGCCGGTTTAGCCTTAGGTATGACCTTCTGATTCTTCCCATAGAAGAATTCAGTAGGTCGGTGCAGACAGTGTCTAGCAATGTGGCCTGGTTTCCCACATGCATAACAGCAGACCTTTTGGTGAAATTCAATTGGATCAAAGGGCTTTACATCACAGTTACTTTGACTAGAGGATGAGTTTATAGAAATTTGTTCCAATGACCCAGTTGGAATATAAGGTTCACAGTTAGGGTTCAACTGTGAACATTCCTCTTTAGTAACTGTGGAATGAGCCAGTGCATTTTGTGCTGTCAAAGGAGAGAATGTTGATTTTATAGCAAATGTTTTTTGAAAATGTTTCAACATATCATTAAGATTAATGTCAATTTCATCGAATTTTCCAACAAAATCAGTTTTTGGAACAAAAGATGATTGTCTTGTAGATGTTGAACAATCTGTGCTCCTCCCAGCACTTCTTTCTACCTTCTTCTCCTCTAAACCTGCAACACTTAGTTTTTCTGCACAAACCTTAGAATCATTAGTCATAACAGGGTTAGCTGTGAGCATAACCGGTTTGGTGGGGAAATCACAAGCACGACTAGAATCCAATTCCAAGTCATCAACAGATGTGTTGATCCTTGGCATGCATGAGTAATTATGGTTAAAGGGTGGTGCACACTCTTTAAAACCAAGACCCTTATTATCCCTCTTGAATTGTATGCTTACCATGTTTTCTAAAACCTTGCTTGAATAATCAAATTGTTCACATTTTACTGAAGTTTTAGAAAGCTGAGTTTTGACTTGGTCCAACTCTAAAGTGAGTTCATCGATTTTGCGTCGAGCGTCTCGATAGTTGGACTCTTTGTCACTTAAGAGTTCCTTTAGCCTTGCCACATCCCGACCCTCGGCTTCAAGTTTCCTTTTAAAAATTCCTTCATTTTTAAGAAATTCTGAGTTAAAGTATTTAAGTTTGTTTAATTCTTTGATTAAAGATTCATTGTGTGACCTGTACTTAAATACTTTATTTATGCATGAGGTAGAGCAAAGATTTTCAGTTACCTCCTTCTGTTTGTCGTCCACCTCGGCCATGAATGCATGACTCAGAGTCAGCTCCAGTTCCTACACCTGATCACTCCAATCATAGGAGTCAGTCTCCTGAGTCACCAATGCTTTGGACGTGCTAGCGTTCCCTCCTGCAGCTGCATTCCCTGACTTCTCTTCAGGCTTCTTTTCTCCTCCTTCCTTAGCTACCTTTGGCTGCTTACATTCCCTGGCAAAGTGACCCGGTTGGTCATAGTTGTAACATCTCAATTTTGACTTATCAAAGCCAAGCTTCTTTCCCGGAGAGTTTCCAAAGCTGTTTCTTCCATATTTCTTGATAAACTTCTTTGCTCTAAACACAGCCATTGCCATTTGCCATGAGATATCCATTTCTTCAACATCAGCTGGGTTAATCTGCTCTAGATTGTCTTGACTGAGATTTGAGGGTGCCAATTCTCCAGCAATAAAAGCATTGTAGCTATTCATGAATCCCTTAAATAGCAGCAGATTCTCTTCACTTTCTGGATTGACTTTAGGCACAGATCCAGCTTGTCCAGATGACAGGAAGGCAGTCTCAAAAGGAACTCCATGAGATGAAGAAGGCTGATAATGCTGCATTCCTTGAGATTGAAGATTGATTGCTGACAGAAGAGCAGAGTTTTCAGAAGTAGGTGCAATGCCCATTGAGCTCGCATGATTCAGTGCTCTCTGCTTATCATCCATGTCATATGAGTTGATAATTGAGATCAGCTCACTTAAAGAAGTCTTGTACATGTCCTTGGTCCTTTTGATAGTTGTACAGTTAGAGTTCCAAGTGTAAGGTAGTGAATTCAGCAGCTTCTTGTTCACCTCTCCCTTAGTCATTTCAATCCCAGAACTGGTCATCTCAGTCATTAGATGTGTGAATCTGTTGAGTTGTGCTTCTAGAGACTCTCCCTTGATATGATTAAACATGTTGAACCTTTGTCTGAGCATATCCTTCCGACTCTCTCGCATGTCCTCATTTCCTTCAAATCTTTCAACCAAGGCATTCCAGAGTTCCTTAGCAGTCTTGTGCTCCTTAAATCCGTGAGCAACATCAGTCGATAAGGCCATTGTAATCGAAGCATATGCCTTTTCATCCTTTTCCATCATGAGTATGTCATTGTCGGTGTACAATTCCGGATCCTTGGGAACAAGAGGACCATTGATCTCACTCTGGTATGAGGGTACATAGGGACCCTCCTCAATCGATCTCCAAAGCTTTGGATCGGTATACTTGATGAATGACTGAAATCTGAACTTCCAATCTTGGAAGTTATCTCCTGACACGAGCCTTGGTGGCTTTGTTCCGGTGCCGATCTCATTGTCCAGATTGAGTAAGTTGGACAAATTTGTCAGATTCTTTGAAGCCATGATGAATCAGAAAATTTTCTAAGTCCAGTACACGAATTCCATGTAGCTCCCTGTAGATACTGCTCAAAGTTAAACAGACAAATCTGTACTCGAAACTCCTTGTAATCGAAAATATCCCTGTACTCGAAAATATCCTTGTACTCGAAAATATTCTTGTACTCGAAAAATTCTCTTGTACTCGAAATCCTGTGTGTATTCGAATCTGACACTGTATTCGAAATTTTGTAGTCGAACTCCTCTTGTACTCGAAAAGTATTTATACTTCGAACACTCTAACTATACTCGAAATAGCTGAACTCGAAAATTCTGAACTCGAAAATACTTAAGAAAAATTTTATAAAAATATTTCTTAAGATTTGGAGTCCCAAATTTACACAGTAGCTAGATGAAGTAGAGAAGAATGATAAAGTATAAAACTTGCTTCAGAAAGTTGTTACCTTGATGATGAAAAGAGCACTCAAGCTCTGATACCACTTGTAGGTCCTTAAACAGATCAAGATCCAAACTATATCTTCATAATCATCATCGTTGATGTCTAACGAGTGTGGAATCCAGGTTAGAATCAAGAAAGCAATAAGAAAAATGCAAACTTTTATAAAATCTGAAAAGTTCGAGTACAAGTGCCTCAATACGTCTAGAGAGCAAATGCCTCGGGATTCCAACCTAAACCTGTACAAAATACGTCTATTTATACTAGGCCTAGGAGTACACAAAATCTATTACAAAAGTTCGAGTACACGATCAGTTCGTGTACTCGAAATACTGTACACGAAATATCATCAAATATCTGATCTTTGACTCTTCCGAGTTGACTTTGTCAGTCTTCATCGTTTAGCGGGCTCTACAAAGATCCACACAAACATAGTTTAAAGTTCTGAATGATAGCTGAAAACTATAAAACAAAAATCAGAAAGTGAAACCATCGCCGTGCTCGTTCGGGTGACGATTCAAACGAATATGAGCAAAGGTGAAACAATATGACGAAACAAATAAAATAAACATTTAGAAACAATAAAATAAGAAAAGAATTATAAAACATTTACTAGGAATAACGACCTTAAAAATATTAAAATAAAACTATTTTTATTTAAAAGTCTTAAATTTCTAGTTACGTTACGGAACGTGACGTAAACTTAAAAACCGAGCAAATGAAACGAACCTGAAACAAGAGTGGGTATAAAACCCCTCAACACATTTATTCCTATCATTTAATTCTATCACCTACTTATTCTCTCTCAACATTCACGTTTCTATTCTCTCTCTCTCTCTCTAAACTCTCTCACTAAAAACCCTCTTTCTATCTTCATCAATCCACAACCAAACTTGAAGATCTTGCAAACAAAAGGATCCTTTAGATGATTAGAAGCTGAAATCACGAAGAAAATGAGCTAAAGAACACGATTTGAGGTAAATCTACGAATTTTATTTAGGGTTTTCTATAGCTTAAACTTAAACTATAGTGTTTCTTCACCTTTAAATAAGTTTTTCTGAATCACTTGAGTAAAAATAACTTAAAATATGCGGATTTTAAGAAACCTACAAATATGCAAGGTTTTGGGAAAACGAGAGGTTGAAGATAAGGCAACCCGGGAACCACTCCACCTCACCGAGAACCATTTTAATTCCAAGCCGAGAAATCGAGAACATATTGATGAGAGGCCATAAAAGTCGAGGCATGATGGAAAAAACATAGGGAAGTCGAGAACCAATGTATCCCAATCAAGAACCTCTTTTCTTGGACATTTGAGAACCCGATGTGCAATTCAAGAACCTCTATCTTTTTGGATGATCTTGGTCGAGAACCCCTATCTTTTTTATATGCTTGGTCGAGAACCCACCCCTTTGAACACCTTGGATCGAGAACCCAATTGTGGAGTAACACGTCTATTTGAGAACCATAAGCAGCCGAGAACACTACTATACTTGGTTGTATAATCCGAGAACATCTAAATGAGTGTTAATCGAGAAACCAAGGGACTTTAGGTGCAACCTGTTTACGAAACTCTTATCAACCTTACATGAACATTATTTAGAAATATAGACAAAACCTCAAAACAAGTGTTTTAATCATAAAGTATGATTTAAAGCATGTCAAAGGTTTATAACTAAGTCATATTTAATCAAGGTAACAAAAGGTTTTATTTATAAAGTGAATTAGCCAAGTTGCTACAAAGTTGGCTGATTTACTATATAGTTGGTGGATTATGAGTTCAACACTTTTACAATAGGTTAAGGTTAATAACAAGATAAATCATATAAACAAAGAATGTATTCCGTACTAATCTTAATCTAAATTGGTTAAGTATAGTATGTTATACTATCCAATGAGTTCAACGAATAATAAAGAAACAAAACCCTACAAAGGTTAACCAACTTTGGGGTTAACATATGAATTCATAACTTATAGTTATCAGTTGTAAACAACATTGAATTCAACACAGGGCTTTGAATACAACATTATCACAACAACAACGAGCGCTTGCATTTCTTGATTACTTAGTCAACCACTACCACTACAAGGTGAGTTCATATGCCCTTTTTCTAATCTTTCGATTTTAAAAGCGGGGCTGAGAAAGATGCTAACTCTTTTATATCATTAAATGTTTGAGTACATTATTCACACATCATGGGATTTAGATAATAAAGATGTTATCTTTATTATCACACTTTTATCAAAATTAATGTGTATGCTCGTGGATGCATTAACAACAATGACAATCAAGGATGTTTCATGATAACATAACTTCATGAATTCATCCAAACATTTAAATAACATAAGTGAATTAAGATTTGATCTTTTAACACTTTGTTATTTACATAGAGATAACAATGAGACATCATGAGACAATTACAAGTGATAACAAGAATGATAATCATGATAACATAATTTCATGATGGTAATATCATTCACCACATATACTAACATTGTGTAATAAGACAAGTTCTTATAACACTTTGTTAAAGACTTTGGGAACACATAACACTGAGAACAGATGACACTGAGACAATGACAATGGGAGAACACATAACAACAACTAATTATTATTAAGAATGATTGTATTATATCACCATAATCATGTGTTCATATGTACATGTCCAATCGTAAGTCTCTTATTAAATCGTTTACCATTCATCTAATGCGACTAAACCGACGATAGCATAGTGGTACCATAGGTTTGACAAACCACCGGCGAGTGAGGTCGGTACGTTAATCGTAACATTATCATTGGTCGGTATTGTATGACCAGTAACAGGGCTGCATCAGTCAAGTTTGGTAAACGACACATGGTGATATTAATCTTCAGACACTGATTGTAATTAAACCATTCGTTTCTATTAACTGGTAGACTAAGGAATTGATTTTCTCTCATGTCATATTACTGGTAATAGTTTCGTTGAAGGAACTGATTCTTTTGAGATTACAAATGGGATAGAGGTAAATTGGATGCATTGTGTTCTGATTACGTGAGGACCACAATGGATCCCATTTAGGCTCTATACATTCAAGATTGTGAACAATATCAATGAGTTAACTAGAAGTGAATTACAGGTAACCCTACAATTGAGAGAACATTAATAAGGATAAGATTTAATTATTCTATTGTCCTTAAAACAATAAGGGATTACCATAACTTAAGTCATGGTAACATATTCCCTTCAAACTGTGGGATTAACAGGATGGAAATCAAATGAGACGAACACATGTGAGATGAACATGGGTATCCGCAGTTGCATTGCAAGTGGTATTGAATTCAGTCAAGTATGTGGTGGGCTGGCGGCTTCATTCGTGATACGTATGCCCTATGAATGAGCATGCTTGATTTGGATGATATACTATTTTTAAGTGTAACTATGGAAAGGACATGCTTGTGAGACAAGATTAGACAATATCAATACAACATGTGTGTGACACTATGACTTGTGAATGACAACTACAAGTACTTTCAATTACTAAATTTATGAACTCACCAACCTAGTGTTGTCTTTGTTTTAATGCATGTTTTCTCAGGTGACGAACATGTTTAGTCACCAAATATCATGACATAAGCTAGTTGGACTTTATAGAGGACCAATAGCTTACTTTTGTGTTGTGCATATTTTGGATGACATATTGGTGAATCATCTTTTGTAAATCTTGTACAGATACAAGATAGAAACTTTATGATTCTTTTTGGGTAGATTTACTTAGTTAAATTATGGACACTAAATGTGTAATTTAACTTTGTAATTCTATGTCATTGTCATGTTAGAATTTCTCATTATACATCACGTGCCATGTAAACAATCTGATCGTTTCGATTATCACACAATATCACAGCCCGAGAACCTTCCGCCCGACGGAAAAATCGATCCAGCCCGCCGGCTCGGGGTGTGACAAGTATTTCCATTGTTTTTCAAAAAGTAGTTATCACACAATAGTTATTCACAAAAGTAATCACATGTAATAGTTATGTAAGTACGCATACAGTACGATTGTCAGACGGTCACGTAACAGTTTTCACAGTATATTAGTGTCGTACGTTCTCCCACATTATGCATATAATCTTCTAGTACACACGCACATACATACATACATACATACATACATACATACATACATACATACATACATACATACATACATACATACATACATACAGGGGAAGAATCTGTTGTTAACCCAGCTTATTATATTATTACAAATAACCCTGCCAAGATCAACCAAAATCTTTTGTTTTCTCAAAATCTTAATTTTGCATGTACAAAACCATGTTTTTTTATGTGTTTGGGCCAATCTTTATTACACTGTTGTAAGGCAACTTACAGTGATGTTGGATTTTAAAAGCAAAAAAAAATTTCCCAAACATATAAAAGACCATACTCTTACATGTAAAGTGGAGGAAAAAAAAGAAATAAGCTGGCTTGTGAGCTTGCTTGTGCCTCGAGTTTTTTTACGAGCTTGAGCTCGAATTTTTAGCTCGAAAGAAATTTCGGCTCGGCTCGGGGTCGGCTCGAAAATCCACGAGTCGAGCTGGAGCCAGGCCTAGATCCGCTCGGATCGAATTGATTACAGCCCTAACACAGACAAAGCTATTATTTGTATTTACATGAGTTAGATAAAAATATATTAAAAAGAAAATACAAATTATGAAAATATAGTTTAAAAATGATTGAAATTATCTCTAGGTTAGTGCATTAACTAATAAAATAAGAAATATTACTTATTTAAATAAAAAAGTTTGTTTTTTAAATATTTCTTTATAAGATTTTTTTAAAATGTCATTTTTAACAATTTTTGGCCCATACCCGTATATTATAAGTTAGGGCTGATAAATTTAAGACATGAAAACATTAACACGACACGGTTCCCTCAACATTTTTCGTATACAAAATAGGTCGACACGTTAAAACCTGTTTATTTACGTGTCTAAACTAGTAAAACCTTTTAAGACACGCTAATACATGTTTATAATTTAAATTTTAAAATAAATAATATAATAATTATAGTTTTAACTGTTAACATGTTCTTCAACGGGTCATTTCGTTTTTACGTGTTTGGAAAAACAGACACGATAATTTTTCATGCCATGTTCGTGTCTATCAATTTCATGTTTCATGTATTAATGGGTCATGCTTGACCCGTTATGTTAGCCATATAGTATATGAGTTTAAGGAATAGAATATTAAATGGTTATTATTAAATATTTAAAAATTATAAAATTGTATGTTGAGATAAAATATGATAAAGTTATATATAAATAAGTGATTTAAGATATTGTTTTGAGTACTTACTTTAAAAGAAATTGTTTTGAATATATGTTAAGTTTTTACAAGAGAAAAAAAAAAAAAAAAAAAAAAAAAAAAAAAAAAAAAAAAGAGGTTAGTCTAATACTTCGTAGATTATGAAAGTTGAATAAACAAATATTAAATTGTTATAAATTCAGATTTCAAAAGTTAAAAATAAAATTTTATTAGAATTAGGTAACCAGTAATATCATTTTGTTTTAAACTGTTGTTTTTTTATAAAGTTTGTTTCTTTATAAATTATATTCCAAAAAACTATTTCTATTAAAATGCAAGTTTTATATAAATATCTTGTTGTTTAAAAAGTTTGGTTTTTGTTTATCTTTGTATTTTAAATTTTTTCTTTTTATAAAAAGTTGTTTTTCATGAGAAATATAATATGAAAATAATGATTTCATAATATTGTATATTTTAAAAAAATTACTTATAGTAGTTTAGAAATAATTCAAATTTTATTATAATTTTTTAACCGTGTTTTTAATAAAAAGATATTTTTTTGAAATCAATTTTTTAATCTAAAAAAGTTATACCAATATAAATATTATTTAATATGTTAGATATGGTTTCACATGAAAGAAACACAAGAAAATTATTATGAGAATGTTGTAGAATAAATCATATTCAACTTTACTATTTTTTGCATAAAAGTAAACAATAATATATTTATAGGGGTTGGATCCAGTAAGAAGGGATTTTTGCCTAAGAAGAGTAAGAAGCAATAGAAATTTGACACGTGTCATCATAAAACAGTAATACAGTACAAAAAACGAAATACAGCACAAAAAGAAACAAAATCCAGTACAAAAAATCAAAAATCTAGTACAAAAAAAAATCCAGTACAAAAAAAATAAAATATAATACAAAAAACAAAAATCTAATACAAAAAACCACAAAAATACAGTATAAAAAATATAGAACAAATCTAGTACAAAGAAAAATAAAAATCTAGTATAAAAAATAAAATTTTATACCTAAATTATGTGACACGTGTCAAATTCTTATTAGTTCTCACTCTTCTTAGACAAAAAGCTCTTCTTATTTGACCCTTCCCCTATATTTATAATATTTCATTCACAATGGAAGTGTGTATTTTTTTAAATGGGTAACATCGCATTTACCTCATAATTAAATGCATTTTTGTATTTCTACACAGAGCAGTTGGAGATTGCATTTAAATATAGTTTATTAATATATTAAAATCTTTTTTGACAATGTCGAATTACTTTATTATTTTGATTTATGAGTAAGGTTAAAAAGCTAATTTTTATAAGTTATAATTCCTGACTTTACGAAATGTTATTTAATTTTTTGATAAGCTAGCCCCAAATATTTTTTAAAAAACATATTTTTAAAAGTCATAAGTTAATAGGTATGTCTAACAAAAAAAATTGTGTTTTTAAGTTAAATAATCAATACCATGCTCTTCTTATCTCCTTCAAGAATCAAAAAAGATTTTACTATTTACCGTAATTATGATAAACTAGTTGTACAATAGATAATTTGGTCACAAACATGCCCGGTCAAACGTATACAGACTACTTGTATGTGACACATTTGTTAGCGACCATCCATCACTGTATTTGTAGCAAACAACCATAACTAGCAACTTAATGACAAATTTGCGACCTCAGACTTGCGGTAGTATTAGTTATTTCGCCATCAATTATTTTATTTTATTTTATTACATAACCTTCAACTAACCTTTTATTGCATAACTACCATGGATATGTATTTAAACTAAAAACCCATAAATTCAATTCACTTAAGAGGGTTTACATACTCAAGCTTTCATAAAATCCACATATAACACACCTTCATGGGTTTATTACTTTTAAAAAAAACCTCCATTAATGCAACTATTTGTATCCGATATCGTCAACTTGTATAGAATCCGAGTGGTGGAATTTTAATGCATTCTCTTTGATGTAATCTTTGGCCAGGTTACAAACACAAAGTTCATGATTGAGTTAAGAATTTCAGGACATACCAACTTCCATATCAACAATGTCTTCGCCCATGAAGGCACTGTCAAATATTTTTCTTCGCGTTTGGTGCTACTAACGATTGCCTTTGCACACGTCCTAGGTGATATCGCAGGGACCCAATGCGCGTTTGACTAGTCATTAAAATTAGAGATCAACCGAAACAAAAAAGAAGAAAGAAAAATAAATAAATGAGGGATATAAGCATCAATGAAGTACCTCCTTTAGCAGTTCCTCATTGGTTAATCTCGTTGCAACCAATCCTGGAGTTATTACTCTAATATCAATATCTGAACCAACCTCGATCCTCAAAGTTTCAAAGAAACTTAGTAGTGCTTCTTTACTTGCCTGTGACACCAATTTCTAATAGTTAAAATGATTGATCATGATATCATATTTGGATAATAGGATTGTGAAGGTTTAATCTTGAATTGTTAGAAAGTTAAAAGGGTTTATTTGAATTAAATAAATAGAGAATAAGTGTTAGTCATTTATTTATCCCTTCTTCATTCTAAGATTGTTTGGTTTAATTGAATTGAAAAAACTGAAATATTCACACTATCTCCCACATCCTTGGGTTTGAGAGTTGAGAGATCCGATTATTTGACCAACATGCCAACAATTGGTATGAGAGTGGTGTACTTTTTGACGAACAAGAAAGGTCAGAAAATAAACGTAAGACAAACCCTATATCCGTTTTTTGAAACCCATGTTCAGGTCTGGCCCAATGGGCCAACTAGCCCAATCTAGGGCCTATGGACTTCAAAACATGTAAGGCCCCCTATTTTTTATGATTTTGGGCTTATATGACTTGCATTCAGATTTTAGATACGTTGGGCTTGGTTGATTTGGGCTTCTATACATTGAAATCGGTCCATAGTCCACTCGGATAGTACAAAAAATCCGGAGGTCTCTCGTTCACGGCTTTAGTGCTTCACGCTTGTTTGATTGTTTTCGTAAAGGGGAAAAGAAAAGGAGTCGAGGAGACGCCAAACGTCGCAGTTCTTCAAGGAGAGAAACCAAAAGATGCATGCGTGAAGCCAGACGATTTTTTGATTGATGATTTGTGTATATATCTCGAAGAGTTGGAGATGAAAACGAATCTGTTGATTAAACGAACACGGATTTTTTGATTCTCAAATCTTCCTTATTCCTCATGGCTCTCAAATCAGACGATCTCAGATTCTTTGGCTATCAAATCTTTGCTCACGGTCGCACAGAGTCACAGCTCATCCTCACGGACTTGCGGACATCACAGCTCTCAACTCAGGCGATTTCAGGGCTCAGTCTCTCACGATTGTTGATAGGTTGTACCATATTACTTTAATACTTTGATTTAGTTGTGTTTGAATTTTAATTTTGATTAGGGTTAATTTTGGTTAAATTGTGATGGTGATTACTGCGATACTGGTTGTTTTTGGGTTGCGATTGAATTTTGAAATTGATTGAATTTGGTTTAGGGTTGTGAACTTGTGATTAAATTTTGAATTTGATTCATTTTGCTTGGTTTTTTTGTTAAATTAAGCTTGATTTAGGGATGTGATTGAATTTTGAATTTGATTTGGGGCTGTGATTTAGGGTTGTGAACTTGTGATTGAATTTTGAATTTGATTCATTTTGCTTGTTTTTTATAAAACTACCCATAGTGGGTGTCCCGCCCAGCCAGCGGCTCCCCTTCCCGCCGCGGTGCCCAGCGGGAACACCGCCCCCAGACCAGCGGTGCCCCGCCCAGCTAGGTCGAACGGCTCCCGCTCCCCGTTTGGATGTCTTGAACGTGATTGGGTGGTTTCAAAATGGTGGGCCCATGTTAATGTTAACGGCTACAATTAAAAAATAAAAAATAAAATCAATCTTTATATAAACCACTCATGTCAACCATTTTACACACTCATTTTCATTCAAAACTCTCTTAATTTTTATACATTTTTTTTTATAAAAATGTCATCATCCTCTACGGTGTTCTCATCTTCTGATAGCGAGGGTATTGATCTTTTTATCTCGGCTTTGTCTACGATGGCTCAAGAAAACGCTTCTCAGATTCCTCGGCCTATAATTAGAAGAATTCAAATTAATCGAGATAGGGAAGCGGGGCATGATCTGTTGATGCGTCATTATTTTGGGCCCGAACCGTTGTATAATGAGACGTTGTTCAAGAGGCGTTTCCGGATGCAACGACCTCTATTTGAACGTATCGTGAACGATCTGGAGGTTGCGGATACTTATTTTCAATTGAGATGGGATGCTCGCGGCAAGCGAGGATTTACACCGTTACAAAAGTGTACGTCGGCTATTCGACAATTGGCATACGGGAGTATGGCAGACTTAATGGACGACTATTTACAGATGTCAGACAGCACTTCCAGAGAGTGCCTTTATAATTTCTGTAAGAATATCCATCGACTCTATGGTCCTAAATATTTGCGCAAACCAAATTACAATGATGTTATGAATTTGTATGAACACCATGAAAATTATCATGGGTTTCCCGGTATGCTTGGTAGTATTGATTGTATGCACTGGGATTGGGAAAATTGTCCGGTTGCATGGAGAGGACAATTTATGAGAGGCGATCACGGATGCCCCTCGATTATTCTTGAAGCAGTTGCTTCACATGATTTATGGATTTGGCATGCATATTTTGGCATGCCCGGTGCGAATAACGACCTAAACGTTCTAAACTCGTCGCAGTTACTCAATGATATGGAAAACTGTGTGTTTCCACAATCATCGTTTTTTTGTAACGATAACGAGTACGCTCACGATTACTATCTTACTGACGGAATTTACCCAGAATGGCCGGTTTTTATGCAAACAATAACATGTCCAACAACCTTTAAACGGAAAAGGTTTCAATTAGCACAAGAGGGTGCAAGGAAGGATATTGAGCGGGCATTTGGTGTTCTTAAAAAAAGATTTCATATTATAAAAAATCTGGCTAGAGCATGGCATCCTAAAAAAATTAGACCCGTTATGTATACATGTATCATAATACACAATATGATACTTGAATGTGAGGGCAAGTCGATTAGCCCGTTTGTTCCCGATGAAGACGAACTGCCATCTCCTTTTGACATTGATGACCCGCGTAGAGATAACCAAATTTTGGCGTTGCGAAACAAAAGCATTCACGAGTCGTTAAAAGCCGATTTGGTCGAACATATCGAAAGGGTTCGCACCGATATTGTCGTTCGTAGCATCTAAGCCGACTAGTATATTTTTAATATGTTATTGTTTTTTTTAATGTAATGTGTTTTTTTGTAAAATATTGAATTATTTTAAATTAGAATAATGTTTTCTATTTAATTTTAATTGTTGATGACGGGGAATAGTGGGGAAGGGTTTTCAGTGTGGTGACCATTGTGGGTGTTAAAGGTTTTCAGTGGGGTGATGACGTGGCAGGAAATTTCAGTGGGGAAGGGTTTTCAGTGGGGTGACCGCTGTGGATAGTCTTAAATTAAGGTTGATTTAGGGTTGTGACAAAATTTATGAATTTTTATTGAATTCTGAATTTGATTAGGGCCCTGATTAAGTTATTTTGTGTTGCTTTTGATTTGATTTGAATTTGTAATACAAATTTTTAATGTCAAATAGATACCATAAACACGAATTCAATTATTCAAAAGGGGCAAAAAAAAAAAAAAATAGAAGGCCTCCATAAAGCTATAGCTGGTCCTGTCCATGTTCACCACACCATTGCTAAGACCACCCACAATACCCTCCCCGCCAACTCCAGCGGTGCCCTCCCCCGCGGCGGGGTCCAGCGGGCACACCGCCCCCCTAGCCAGCGGCTCCCGCTCAACCGGCCCCAACGGCTCCCGCTCCCCGTGGAAATTCTCGGTTTGTGATTGGATGCCATTTTTGACCGTTGTTGAACGGTATAAATCAAAAAAAAAAAAAAAAAAATCAACTTTTTAAAACTAAATAAATACCCAACTTTTTTTACCTAAAAAACCATCCAAATCTCTTCATCTTTCATCTTTCTCTCTATATTTTTTAAAAAAAAAACACAAACATGAATCCAAGGCCTAACAATCCCAATCCCGAATTCAACCCGTTCTCGTACGATCCCGAATCGCTTAGGAATTTTTTGGCACAACTACAACAAAACCCAAACATCCAACACTTTCAACCCGGTTTTGCTCCCTTCTCTCAACCGAGGTTCGAATCTGATTTTGTTTCCCCGAGCCAACATGATAACGAGGTCGTGCCGGAGACACAAGACACTCAGAAACGCAAAAAAGGTAAGAAAAACAAACAGCCGGCTGGAGCAGGGCCGAGTAGTGGTCCAATGACACCGAAGCAATGGACTCAAGATGAAGAGATCGCTCTCGGAAAATGTTACATGGACGAATCCGAGAACAAAACCAAAGGTAAAAATTTTATTACTTAGTTTTGTTATATATTATTTTAAAGGGTTTAATTTTTTAACTTACTTTTGAAATTTTTTTTTGTAGGTAACTCGCAAAAACGGGAAAATTTTTGGAAAAAGGTAACCGTTAGTTGGCACAATGTGATGGGCTTCGATGCCGAATACCGCACGTATCATCAACTAAATTCAAAGTGGAAGGATATGTGCACCAAGTTAACAAAGTTTAGTGGGATCTATAGCAACTGCGCAAACAACCGAAAAAGCGGGATGAGCGACGAGAACGTTTTGAAATGGGCCGAAAAAGAATACCAACTAAAGAGTAACGGCCAAACGTTTAACCACTACCACGTTTGGGTGGCGATAAAAGACTCGCCAAAATTCCGTGTTCTTTGCCAAGAACACAACAACGAGGTCCAAGGTTCCTCAAAAAGAACCAAAAATTCCGAAACGAACGAGTATTCGCCCGGGGTTCGACCGCACATACAAATTACGCGGTTAACCTAGAGGATGACGAAGAAGAACCCGAGTTCGACACCCCACCGGAACCGGTTAGACCGACGGGTCGAGATACAACAAAACGGGCGTCCTCTTCGAGTCGTCAAACCGTCTCCTCTAACACGTCAACAACCGAACTCGCCGAGCAACTCCAAGCTTTCACAACTTTTCAAAAAATAAAACACGAAGAAAGGAAAAAAATGCACGAAGAAAAAACTCTCCGATCCGACCTCAGAGCACTTGAGTCTATGCCTCCCGACATGCTCGACGACGAAGATCGTGAAATAATGCAAAAAATGAAAAAGAAACTCTTGGATAAATATCGTTAAATTTTATTTGAATTGTTAGTTTTTTTTTGTATGGTTTTTTTATTTAAATTTGCAATGTAATTTTTATTTTATTTGTATCTTTATTTGAATGGTTAATTTAAATTCCAAGTTTATTATTTTTTGTTTGCAAAAAATAAATTAAATAAATCAATTAAATTTAAAAAATGTTGATGACGTGGAATAGTGGGGAAGGGTTTTCAGTGGGGTGACCATTGTGGGTGTTAAAGGATTTCAGTGGGGTGATGACGTGGCAGGAAATTTCAGTGGGGAAGGGTTTTCAGTGGGGTGACCACTGTGGATAGTCTAATAGAAGAACTGCAGACCTCTGGCTAGCAAACTGTCGCAAAGCTGATGACTGACCTGCTCGCCATTTCTTCGGCTTGGAGTGGGCCTCACAAGCCACCTTTGGCCGGCAATGCATGTGCAGGAGCATGTCACCACCCCGTACTTGTCTGGTTTGTTTTTCGATTTGTTAAAAATTTTTCTTTCAGATATGTTACGAGCATGTTCATGTAAGAAGAAAGCGAGATAACAAAAATGATTATGATTGTTGGTTACTTATTGGAGATTGATTTTGAGATTGGTGTTCAATTCTAACTGAAAACGAGCAAACCCGAAAAGAAACTGAAGATAGAAAAGACACGATGGTGATTGGGGGACTTCTAGTATTGACAAAATCGGTCTACAAAATTTGGTTAAGCATGATGGATGGCCTTTGGGATGTTACGGTTGTAGATGAAAGCATACAACAGCTGAATTCGAGGTCGATAATCCCTAAATAAATCAAGGCGAATTATAAAGTAAATGAAAGATCAATTAGATGCTACGAGTGTTCTATATTTATTTCTCCAAATCAACTTCCAATATACAAGGAAATTATCATTGCATGATGGCTATAATATTTAAGGAACTTTGAACATTGGGAAGAACATGGGATAATTCGATGAACTAATTACAAGCATGTAAACGTGACTTTGAACATAGAATTAGACTAACAAATGCAAGCTAAATGATCAACATGGATAGCTAGAAACATGGTTGGTGTTTTGCCTGGCTGGTTCACGATGGCCGATCCGTATGATGATTGGATCCTGAAGAAAAAAAAAAAAAAGAATGTTCTGAAAGAAGAAGAAAAGAGGTTGAATCTTAAGGTATGTTTTGGTGACTTAAACAACCTTGAAGACAAGAAAGAAGATACGAGCAACAGAATCGTCCAAAACTGATCGTGAAGAAGAACACGATTTAAAAACATGCAAGATCATGATAGAATATAAGGCCAACAACTACAATTGTTGAAGAAAGTTTATATTCGAAAGAGATGGAAATTCAACACGGTACAAATTATTAAGAACTATTGAATGAACGACGAAAAAAAAATGTGAAAGAACGAAGTTTTATCAAACATACAAAATAAATGGATTGAATGATGAGTTTGAAGAACTTATCAAGCAAGTATGTTTCTCATACTTGAAGACAACAAATAAAAGATCAATGATAAAGTTGAATAGTTAAAGAGTGTTATTATGATTCAAGAAAGTATTTTGTGGTATATTTCAAGATTAAAGTAGTGAATGAAGATTTAATCGTGATTTATTAGAAAGTTAAAAGTCTATTTGAATTATAGAGTTAATATTAAATTGGAATTTGATTTGTATTTTGATTTTTATTGTTCTTAAAATTTAGGAACTTTTCTTGTTCAACAAGTGGTTTGTAAGGTCTATATAAAAGGATTTTTTAAGTATTAAAGGATTTTTTAAAAATATTAATATTATTTTAACTGTCGTGAGAAAATGCTCAAAAAACCGTATTTGTGGGAATTTTGTGTGATATATTTCCATAAAAATTTGGTCAGAACTAATCAAAACTTTGTTTAAAAAACTAACTCTAAAATTTTTCTATAAAATTTGTTGGAAATTTACTTTTCTAGAAAACTTTTCCAGCAACAGTTTTTCATTACTAAATTTTGTTAGAAATTAGTCAGAAAGGTGCATTTTTTATGTACACTTTCTACCAAAATCATGGTTGAAAAAAATACTCTTTTTTAGTAATGAAATTAAAATGGATAGAAAGTAAAATATTATTGAATATTAAATTTAAAAGCAAATGTTAATTATTAGTGAAACAAAGACAGGAAATCATATAAAACAGTTAATTAATATCTATCAATGTTTTTTTCTTTATCATTGGGCTTATAGCCTAGTGGTACTCCTTGACCACCATCAATGGGAGGTCTTGGGTTCGAGTCTCGCCTAGAGCAAAAAATGTTCTGGGTGAGCTAGGAGGTTTTTTCAGTGTGAGTTTCCTCCTAGATGGTGTGGCGGTTCCTCGATTCGGCACTCGCCAACGCCCGGCTTTAAATGTTTCCGGGGGTTGGTAGTGGTCTGTGGTCACAGCGCGTAGGTTGTTGGGTCCAAAGACTCGCTGTTAAAAAAAACATCTATCAATGTTTTTACTTACATTATATATGCTGACTCTTGGGGTGGCGAACCAACTCCCACACGAACATAACGTGATTATTTTTCCTTTGTTCCTCCTTAAATGCGGAAGCGCAAAATGCGTGGTGTAAACTGATCCCCAAAAGTTTACATCCTTAATTAATATATAAAACATTAATTAGTTATCCTTGCACTTCATTATATGCATCATACATCACACAACACACAACTTAATTTTTATTTATTTATTTTGAATAGATAAGGAATATTTTTAAGTCCGGTCGCCGATTAAACCTATTTCCCACAGGTCACATACGCCCATAAATGTAGACAACACTGGTGACCCGGCCCACTCACCTTTTGATCATAAGAAACCTATCACCCGATCGAATGCCGGCTTGTTGTGATAAATCTTTGAGTCACCTAAAATATATGGCTTAAAATGAGACTCGAACTTTTAATCTTCCTATTAGAATGTCGTATTAGTGTCTCCTCTTAAACCAATTGATTGTTGATCCTTTTTATTATTATATTCACGTTTAAGTTCCACAAATTTGTTAAAAATAATAATATCTTCTTCAGCCACTTTTAGCTTGCAATTTACTTCCTAAATTCAAATGTAGTAATTATTTTGATCCAACAAGTACACACCTTTTCTTTCCCATCTCCAAAGATTTAGGTAATAAATGTACATTAAAATAAATGATATCAGTAGAATAAAATTTAAAAAAAAAAGAAAAAAGAAATGAAAATAAATACCATGACCGAAGCGTGATCGAGAACACAAGTTTGGTCTTCAAATAACCCAAATGTTGCAGTTGCAGCATTGTTTACGAGGTAATCCACTGTACGTTACAACAAATACAAACTTTAGATATTGATTTTACAACAGATTGATTGACGATTGTTACATTTACGTATAAAATTTAATCATAAATACGTGAAATTAAAAAAAAATAAATACATAGCTATAAATGAAATTTAATGCCAATCACCTCATAAATCAATCAAGTCACAAAGTTATATACACTTATTTTAAAGCTATTTTAGTAACTATTAGAATTAGGGGCATCGAACTTAAGTTAACTCTTCATAAGATTTGATTTGCATGAGAATTAATATGAAACAATGTCGAAGGCCATTAGAAATCAAAATAATTAAACAAAACCTCCTGTTTCATTTTTTGCTTTCGAAACGTATAACAAAACCTCCAAAGAGGCTTTGTCCTATCGATACCTCTTGGCTTTTCAAATGGAAGGTCATGGGTTCAAATCCCTTACAATGTGAACTAGGGGTCCTTGAGAGGTCAGGGGTTTTCCGGTGCGGTTTCCTCCCGGGGTGGTGGTGGGTCTCAACAGAGGTCATGATAACTATACCTTGGTGACGTGACCTGAAATCAATGGTTGACACGTTGAGATCAAATGCCGTTCATAAAAAATGTATAACAAAACAAAATTTCTAACACATTTTCAATGAGAAAAGTGTTTACCAATAAAATTAAACTATTTAGCACCCTATACAAATATATAAATTTTATATATACTATATATGATTACTAGTCTATATCTTACAAAAATTTTATTTCAAATTTTATGTTTTGAAATGTGTCGTATGAAAACATAATTTTACAAAGAAAATTCTTTAAACTCTCAAGTGTCAAGTCATTTGAAAATGCTAAAATAAATATATCTTACATATTAACCACATTAAAAATTTAACTTTTAAATCAACTTTAATGTAAAACACATATTTATTTTAAAGATTTAAAATCTATGGTCTAGATAGGGTTAAAGATTTCGTTCTAAAATCGGGTATTCACATTTTGTAATCTCATTATTACACTATATAAATACTAATCTATATGTTACAAAAATAATATTTCAAGCTTTACGTTATGCAATATATAAGGGTCGCGAAAATGATGCCCAAATTTAAGGATTAAAGTCCTATCAAAACTTCATAACAAAATGGGACTTCATAAATCATGATATGATGATGAATATTAAATTAAATTTCAATTTTAAGATGATTATGGTTTATGATATATAGCTTCGATATCAGTTTGTGTAAAACAAAATGCCATAGTAATTAAATATCAGAAAAATATTAATGAAAGATGAAATTGAAGCCACAGAAACATGGGTGTAATAACATATGATTCGACTTATATTTATCCATAATTATTATTTATGAACAAAGTTCATTGGTATTTTTGTAATTAATCCATTAATTTAACATAACAAGGAAAATGCTGATATAAAGATGGCGTACTTACATCTACCGAAATGCTTCATGGTTTGATCAACAAATTTGTTGCATTCCTCATAATTGGAAACATCCGCAGGTATCGAAATCACGTTTGGTGATCCGACTAAACTCGCATATTGTGCCACGCGGTCAAGTTGTTTTTCTCGTCTTGCAACTAACGCAAGGCAAGCTCCTTCTTTTGCAAACTCAATCGCCAAATGCTTCGAAAAATTCAAATTAAAGAATCATGTGTGCGCGCGTGTATGTATATATATATATATATATATATATGTTTGTACACACACCCACAATCGTAGCTAACACATGTACGGGTACAAAATAATAACATGTTACCTCGCCAATGCCAGTTGAAGCACCTGTGATGAGTATCACCTTTCCTGCAATTTCTTCAGGAAACATAGTTTTGAAGAAGAATCTGATGAGATTGAACAACCAAAGTGCAGGAACTAGGACGATGAACAAGATGATGGAAACAAGTGGAAAAAGGACGTTTATAATTGTGTGAATCATATCTAAATATTTGTTACAAGTCTTAATTTCTTCAAATATGAGGGAACATGAAACTAGAAATGAACATATAAATTGATACAAAATTAATAAAACCAACAACAAAGAAATTTGGTAGTGTCTAATAATTGCCCACGATATACGGCAAAAGTGAAATGTGTGAGGAAGAGTGGTTAGTTTATGTAATCTTTGTAGAAACACTCAGCAATGAAATATACATATAATAAAATGAACAATAAAAAAAAACTATTACTACTTTATTATAGTTTTTGATTATTGATAGAATCCAAACAATAATTGCAACAAATTGCTACTGATAATGATTGATAGTCAACCCGATTCGAGATGGGTGAATCTCCAAATTACAATTAAGTAATATCAAAGAACAGAACAACCAAAACAAAGACTCTGTTGCGTCTAAAAATACTCAACAACGAAAATAGAAACTGTAAATAAAATAAACTACCCACTACCATTAAGTGCCCCACTAATCTTTGACCCAAAAACCGACTCCAGTAGCTGCATTGACTTGAGCCGATCCTTATTGCGCGCATACACCTTCAATGGAGGCTTCGGTATCGCATCAATACTGCCTGACCCAAAGGACGACTTGTCCTCAAGTCGAAAAGAAGTAAATTGCTGAACAATCATATCATAAGACTCCCAAGTAGCTTCTTCCTTAGGTCTGCCACTCCATTGAACTAGAATTTCCAAAACCTTTGAACCAGAAACAGATACCCAGCGATGATCAAGAACAGTAGCTGGTTGAACATCAAACTCCAATCCTTAGTAAGAGGAAGAGGATCCAATGACGAACCCGGTGAATAGCCCTTTGCGAGTTTGAGAACCGAAACATGAAAAATAGGATGAATACGAATATCCAAAGGTAATTCCAGTTCATAAGCAACAACCCCACCTTCTTCTTAATACGATAAGGACCAAAATAACGAGGAGAAAGTTTTTCAAGCCGCCTCTTAGCTAAACTATTTTGACAGTAAGGCTGGATACGAAGAAAAACATAATCTCCCACATCATAAGAAACATCCCGACGTTTCTGATCAGTTTGATTTTTCATACGAACCCGAGACTTTTGCAAATTTTCCTGCAACAACCGCAACATAGCATCTCTGGCGATCAGCTGCTGTTCCAGCTCAGCATTAGCCGTTTCCCCAAAGATGTAAGGATGAATTTTGGGAGGATCCATACCATAAACAATGGTGAAGGGTGTAGTCTGAGTAGAGGAATGGTAACCAGTATTGTATGAATATTCTGCCCAAGACAAGTAATGACTCGATTTCGAAGGCTGGTCTTGAGCAAAACAACGAAGATAAGTTTCGAGGCATCGATTAACCACTTATGTTTGCCCATCAGTCTGAGGATGATAGCTTGTACTCATCTTCAAAGTGGTTTGACTCAGACGGAATAACTCTTGCCAAAAAGTACTCATAAAAATCACATCACGATCCGACACGATGGATCTCGGGAAACCATGTAGACGGATAATCTCCTTGCAGAAGGCTGCAGCAACGCCCTTGGCAGTAAATGGATGTGATAATGATATAAAATGAGCAAACTTATTAAGACGGTCTACCACTACCAAAATTGTATCTAATCAGTTAGAAGGTGGAAGGCCTACTGTAACATCCTGTTTTGAGAAAATAAATAAAATACTCTCGTTTATAATTAAAATATTAATAGTCAAAAATATAAAAATAAAAACGATCAATTAAAACTTAAGGTCTCGTCTAATAAAATAAAATAATTTATTTCATAAATATATTATTCGCGAGTATAAAAATATACGTTTAAAATTTTTAGCGTTCGTTTAAACGAATATGTATGATGAATCGATTATTAGAATAATCGTTGTTTGAACGATCAGTCACTGTTATAGGAGACCGCCTAAAATTAATAAAATGTATTATAATTAAACTTTCTCTGTTTTTAACGAAACTTAGGTCGAAACGTAGATAAAAATGAGCCGGTCCTAGCAGTATTTTTAGATTTTTATAAAACATCATATTTTAAAAGTTATAAGAGAAAAACAAAATTTAAGCTAAATTAATTATAATAATAAAATAATAAAATATTAAAAATCTTACATTTGAATTTCAGTCAAACGAATTTGCAGAAGCTACGTGTAAGTATTTATATATGAGTCATTAGAAATTTTATGATTCATTGATCGATTATAACACACGTTTACTGCCTATATCTACGAAATTCGTGTGCATCAAGTCTTAACTATCTATAAATACCAATTTTACTGCAACATCCACAAAAATACACACACACACATTTGAGAAGAAATTAGAAGATCTGGATGCTAGGAGGTGCTGATCAAAATACAAAGTCAAGATTAAGAAATCAATTCGTTAAGGTATATTTTCTAATTTCTAGTTAAACTCATAAATTTAAACTTTTATTAAGATATTAACTTATAGGGTTAGGGTGAAAATCCGACCCTATGTATGTATTAAAATTTTTTGCTTAAAGTAATAATAATAATAATAATAATAATCATCATCATCATCGTAATAATAATTATAATAATAATAGATCATAATAGTAATGATATAGTAATAATAATATAATCGTAATAATAATAATATTATTATTAATAATAATTAATAAATGAATAAATAAATCTTCTTTGCAAAATAATTATAAGAATAGATTAAGCAGAAACGCTGCCCAAAATTATATTGATAAGTTATAAGCTGTCGTTCAGTCAACCAAAATTTTCAGGTGAATACATTTAACTTTTTTTTAAATATAAATAAATTTTTTTGAGCATGGTTTGTTTAAACTTTGACGCATAAAGGGATACTACGTGACCAGCATTTAAGCTATTAGTATACGTATGATTTGCAAATCGTATCCGCATATGGGTGAAATTCCCATACGTGGCTGGTACAGGTGGGCTGGAAGGTTAAACGTAAGACGTACTCCGCAGGCAACTTAACCAGTGACCAACTGTGGACTGGAGGGAACAAAACGTAAGACGCGTTGCGCTGTAGTTCCTAACCAGTGACAGTTATAAACCAGTGTATGCGGTAGTTGTATCTATCAGTGAAATAACCTGCTAAATGTGTAGTATTGCCAATATTACTTATTGTTAAAGGATCGAACATGATATGCTTACATATTAAGTCTATTATTTGTATTCACCAACATTATGTTGACGTTTTATTTTCAAAAACTTTTCAGGTTATAATGAAATGATAAATGAGAACCAAGATTAGAGGTTTAAGGCCTATGATGCCTTAAACAAAGGTCTTGTGGCGAAACCGTGGAGCTGTTGGAGGTATACCTCCAAGTCTGAATAAACCGAAAAATCTTGAAACGATGTGTAAATATATGTTTCTGTAACTCCGGTTTTATTATGAAATAAATGCGAACGTTTTCTATTAAATCCGACCAAAGTTATTTGTGAATCATGAAATGAGGTTTTCATATCTATGAATATGAATTATTTACAATATTATGAAAAATGTAAAAAGAATGATTTCTGCTGCGTAAAATTTTGAATTCATGAAAACAACGCTTCCGTTTAAAACAAATAAATAAATAAACTCTGACCGAGACAATATTTGTCAATGAAACCAATTGGGTCGCAGCGCCTGGGCCGCCGAGAGCCCGTGGTGTGACACCTACTATAAAATCCAGAGAGACATCTTCCCAGACCTGAGTGGGTATTGGAAGAGGCTGAAGTAACCCAGCGGGCGCTAAGGACTCATATTTTTGTCGTTGGCAAGTGAGACATTGCTGGATAAACAAGTGCACATATTTCTTCATATTTGGCCAATAAAATTGAGTTGTTAGACGTTTATAAGTTTTCAAAAAACCCCCATGACTTGCTGTTAACGTTGAATGAGCCTCAAATAAAAGTTGTTCTCTCATCTTGGGTTGGTTTGGAATCACTACCCATTCCTTGAAAAATAATAAAGTGTCATGCAACACAAATCCTGGATTAGACTGTTTGTCATTAAGTAACTGCTGGATAATCTAAGCAGTGTAAGGGTCCTCCTTAAGAGCAGTTTGGAGTGCAATGTGATCAATACATTGTGGCAAGACAAGAGTAAGAAACTCAGGATGTCGGGATAAAGCATCAGCACCTCGATTCTCAACCCCTATGCGATGGATGATAGAAAATTGATAAGGCATCAATTTCAAGAGCAGGCATTGTTGCTTAGTGGTAATTATCCGCTGCTCACATAAGAATTTGAGAGTGTAGTGATCGGTTTTAATGAAAAAATGAGTACCAGGTAAATAATGGGACCATTTTTGAACCGCTAACACCAAAGCCAACAATTCGCGATCATACACGGATTTAGACTTATTAGAAGGAGATAAACCCTTCCTATAGTACACGATGGGATTATTCTCTTGGGTCAGAATGGCGCCCACCCCATTTGAAGAAGCATCACATTCAACACAAAAGGGTTTGTCAAAATCAGGCAGGTGGAGCACAGGAGCTGACATTAATGCCTTCTTAAGGGTTAAGAAATCCTGTTGAGCAACCTCAGACCATTTGAAAGCATCCTTTTAGTTAGCTCCGTAAGAGGTCGAGCCGACAGCCCATAATCTTTGATAAATCTGCGGTAATAACCTGTAAGTCCCAAAAAAACCCCGAACCTCGCGCACTTTTTGTGGCATGGGCGAACTCTAAATGGCGTCTATCTTTTCTTGATCGATCTGAACTCCCTCTGCCGTAATAACATGACCTAAAAAGAGTATTTGGGGCTAACCAAAACAACATTTGGACAATTTTGCAAAAAACTGATGGGATTGCAACAGCTCCAAAGCAGTCCGTAGGTGATCTGTATGCTGTTCTAGAGAGTGGCTATAAACCAATATGTCATCAAAAATACCAAGATAAAACGACGCAGATAAGGGCGAAAAAAGTCAATCATGACAGCTTGAAATGTGTACGGGGCATTCGTCAAACCAAAGGGCATGACCTTAAACTCATAATCACCCGAGTGAGTTCGGAAAGCAGTTTTCTCAATATCAGAGTCTGCCACGCGGATCTGATAGTAACCCGAGCGGAGATCTAATTTAGAAAAGATAGTAGCTTGATAGAGTTCATCAAGCAACTCGTCAATATTGGGAATGGGGTATTTGTCTGAAACAGTTAGTTTATTTAAGCCCCGATAATCGACACACATACGCCATGACTTGTCCATTTTCCGAAACAACAAAACTGGACTGGAGTAAGGGCTGCTACTGGGATGAATCAACCCAGCTTCCAGGAGGAGCTCTACCTGTTTTTTGATTTCAGCTTTTTGGGAGTGGGGGTAACGATAGGGTCGAATGTTTGGTGGGGATGAATTGGGTAACAAGGGAATGGAATGTGAATTTGAGCGATAGGCTGGTAAGGTGGTAGGTTCCTGAAAGACTGAGTTGTACTCATCAAGTACAGGTTGAAAGAAGGCTGAGATTTGGTGATTAGATTTGGAGTCAATGGCTAAGTGTTGAAAAACAACTGATTTTTGTGGGCCCGAAGACACCCTTTGTAGCTTGTACTTCTTCCCCTCAATAGTAAAAACCATGAACATTTCATTCCAATTTGCCTCAACTGTGTTCAAGGTGGACAGCCATTGTATGCCTAGAACCACGTCTGCTCCTCCAATAGAGAATGGATAGAAATCTTATGAAATCTTCAAATCAGCTATTTGAAGGGGTAAATCCTTACACATCTGGCTGCAACGGATTATATCCCCATTTCCAATTCGAACCCCAAAAGGAGTCACAAACTGGGTAACTATTTTCATTTCTCTCACCAGTGAATCAGAGATGAAATTATGAGTAGAACCACTATCAATTAAGACAAGTACCTTGGCGTGGTTGATAAGCCCATGTATCTTCATGGTAGTGGTAAGGGATTTACCAAAGATGGCATGCAAACTGATCTCGGCCAAGTCCTCAGGATCTTCAGTAGGCTCAGGATCAGGATTTGCAGCTGACTCCTCATGATCTTCTGCCTCAAGCAGTTTGAAAGTACCCGTCTTACAACGGTGGCCTGGTCCATACTTGTCTCCACATCGAAAGCATTCACCAAGCAAATACCTGTTTTGTTTTACAGTGTCAGATAATCGGGTGGTGTTCTTAGTAATCCCTGCTGGTTGGTAACTAGACCCAGGTTTTAGATCAGTATTCGCAGCCTTAGAAGGCGCATTCCACATCAAGCCCTTGTTGGTTTTTGTATGATTGACCTTGTTTTCATACTCAAATTCAAGGCTCATCGCATTATAAACTGTGTGTGGCTTGTGTATTCGAACATCTGCCTTTAATTCTTCTTTAAGCCCGTTTAGAAAAACGCCAAGTAGGCAATGGTCGGGCCAATTGGGAACTCTTGATGATCTCTTAGCGAATTCCTGTCTATACTCCTGTACCGACCCAGTCTGTTTAATGCTACATAAAAACTCACCTGGGTTCTGAAATTCTGCAGGACCAAAGTTTTTCTGGAAGGCATGGGTTAAATCCTCCCAAAACATCATATGGTGGTCCATCGAGAACCATGAAAACAAATCAAGGGCATCACGATCCAGATGCATGGAAGCTACGTCCACCTTCTCGTCTTCAGGTATATGATAATACCTGAAATATTTCTCTGCTTTCAATATCCATCCTCTTCGGTCGCCTCCACTAAAATTAGGGAAATCAATTTTGTTATAAGGATGGTTATTCTGGTGTTGGCGCCAAGAACTCTCGCCTTCTCCAAATTGATTCCCGACTGACTTCTCATGGGTGTTAGATCTCCTCTTTAAGGCAAAGCGTCTTCTTTAAGCGTCTCCATGGCCTCCAATTTAGCAGCAATTGTGGCCAATTGCCTCGCGATCGGATCCAAATTGTCGCTGTTACTGTCGTTCACCCGGGTATTCACCAAATTTCGCGCCTTCGTTTCCCAGCAATGGAACCAAATGATAGAATCCAAACAATAATTGCAACAAATTGCTACTGATAATGATTGATAGTCAACCCGATTCGAGATGAGTGAATCTCCAAATTACAATTAAGTAATATCAAAGAACAGAACAACCAAAACAAAGACACAACGAAAATAGAAACTATATATAAAATAAACTACCCACTACCATTAAGTGCCCCACTAATCTTTGACCCAAAAACCGACTTTGAGCCGATCCTTTTTGCGCGCATACACCTTCAATGGAGGCTTCGGTATCGCATCAATTATCTTATGTGAATAATACAAATTATAATTTTATCATGGTTGTTAGGCTTGAAAAGATAACACTATGACAATGGAGACTGTTAGTTTTCACTATAGGTTAAGCGACGGTATAGGCCAGAAATGTCGTCGCAATAGATATTGTCTATGTATATTAAACTATAGAGATGCCATTCATCCTATAAGTTTGATGCAAACTTTTCTTTAAATAATAACAAACTTTTTAATATAAAAATAACGACTATACCAACAACATGTCGTTCCCATATACCTTGCATCTACTTTTATTAAATTTTTTTTAGAAAAAAACATTATTATATATATTAAAAACCAAAGATTATCCCCCTTGCAGATTTACTGTTCATTTTGTACTTTGTTTTATACACATAATACAACTCATTTATGCATATCTTTCTATTTTACTTCTCACCCTCTCTGCCACTTGAATAATATTTCTGTCATACTTCCTCCATCACCATCACCACCACCACCGGTGACCTCCATAATCGCTTCAACTTCGTTTCTCTGGTCTCCTCATGTTCGCACGAAAGAGGGTGGTAGGTCCGACCTACATCACACGGCTTCCGGCCAACACGAGTTTACGACAGAGACAACTGGTAAACCCTAGGCCAATCTCGCTCCCTTCGTCACTGTCACCACCGATCACCCCATATCGTCTTTTTAATTCTATGCCGCTTACTATTGTTTCTGTTTTGTCATGTATCGTTGGTTGTTTCGTCGGTTTAGCCGGTGGCAGCGATAGAATCGGCTGAGTTAGGTTGTGGCTTTTGGCTGATCTATCATCTATGTATAACGCGGTGGTAGGTGGCGATGATAGTTCCCCTCTTCGTCTTCCATATCACTGGGTACCTCATACAATTATTTGATTCAATTTTACATTTAATTACTAGCAGGTTTGATTCTCACCAACCCTTCGTTTCTTACCTTCTGTTTTAAAGGTGTTGAATTGTTTATAAAAATGATCTCTGCTTTTTTTCCTTGATTTCAATTTCAATTTAGTGTTTAGGTTTATACGTAGGTTTTGTTTTTATCATTTTAGATGTGTTTTCATGTTTGAGAATTGACTTTCCAATGGTTGATTGTTATTGAGATTTTCACATTGATAGTATGCTTTTTTCAACATGTGTTTGGTACTTTCTTATGTTTGGTTCTCTTATTGTATATTTGTATTTACTAATGTTGTCCTTTAATCAATGTTTTGATTATGCCTTTGTTGAGTATAATTACAATCTAATCTCTTTTGATGCTTATGGTCAGTTATAATATAATTTTTCATTCCTAATCATAACATTACACACATGAAGTATAATCTGTAGTATGTAATATGAATTTAATAGATGTTAACTTTCTAAATTCTTCTCTTGAATTTTACAAAAAAAAAAATTAAGGGAATCTTTTAAGGGTGAAAGACAATAATGTTAAGATTTTGGTTCATCTGAGAGAAGGGAGTAGTATACTTGTATTCTTTTGTCAAATTGATAATAGAGATAGACTTTGCTCAAGAGAATATTATTAAAAAGTAAACAAAGTAATGAAAATTTTTACTAAACATCGACCCGTCCCGCAGCGAAGCGCGGATCGTATCCCCTCGTTATTTAATATAATGTAAGCTACATTAATGTTAACGTGTCTACTTTCGTTTTCAGGTTTAGAAATTTGCCTCATATAAATAAAAAAATAGTTGTATCCAAAATAAATAACCACAAATCATCAAACAAACAATTAAAGTTTGATTTTAAAAGAATAAAATACATACAATTTTCAAATACATTAACTAAAATAAAAGCCTAAATAATTAATTGTCGCTTTGATCATTCTTCATCTTCTTCATGAGTGGGCTATTACGACTTGCGGACCCTTTGCGTATAGAAGATAGTTTATGTATTTGTTGTTGCATACATACATACATAAACATATATAAAATATGCATAAATAAAAGTTTAAAAGTCGATACTCTCATTTTAGAAACACAAAAAATACAAAAATATAACAAATAAATAAGCACGACCATAAAACAAAAGTATGACCAATATCACTAAATTTTGTTTAGATATCAAATTCAGTTAAAATATAACAAAAAAGATCAATTACATGTATTAAAATATTAAAATATTTTCAATTAAATAATGAGATATTTACCAAAATAGTAAAGTTTGACTAACATTTTACCAAAATAATCACTTATATTTAGATTCCCGTTTTAGTTTTAGACTTCGCTTTAATTGCCACTTTTATGTACTTTTGTGTCTTAAGAAGAAACATACGGGCCCCCATATTGACATCTTTGTCGGGGCCTATATGGGTGTCTTAAAATCCTTTTTTTACCGGCGTCTTAAGACGTCTTTAGACGCCCAATTTAGACACTCATTATGATGTCTTTTTGAAATCTTTAGACTCCAAAGCGACGTCTAAAGACGCCAGTTTTGGATGAATGTGACTTTACCTAATTTTACCTATTTGATGGCTTAAAGACGTCAGAATAAGCGTCTTTAAGACTCCAAAAAGACATTAGAATGAGCGTCTAAATTGGACGTCTAAAGGCATCTTAAGACGTCAATAGGAAATGGGTCTTAAGACCCCTATTTAGACATCGATAAAACCGCCAACATGTGGGCCACCAAAGTACATAAAAGTGACATCTAAAGCAATGTCTAAAAGCGAAGTGTAAAATTCAAACGAGAGCCTAAATATCAGTGATTATTTTGATAAAATGTTCGTCAAACTTGATTAGTTTGGTAAATTTCCCTTAAATAATTATATACAAGTTACTATAAAATATCGTGAGTTGTGTAAATGATTAATTGTCTACTGTTTCTATAAAACTTATTGACCAATCCAATGAAAAGACATACCCATAAATTTCATATTCATACTTAATAGGCAATTAAATTTTGTTTAGATAGTAATATAATCTTCTACGATTTATATGTTGTAATTTTATTTTCAAAAACTTATACCTACACGCAATTATAAAATACCAAACACTCATTATTTTAATATCCTCTCCTCTCAATCCCAAATAGAATCCATCAATTTTCTCTCATTCTTGTACTAAAGTTTACCATCTCCCTCATATTTTCTCTCACCTCATTAACCACAAACAAAAAAAAAATAGGTTTAGTGACAGCAATATTATAATATAGTTTATTCAAATGGTGTAATAGATAGTTTATTTAATGAATGTAATTCTCAGACTTTTTTTAAGCTTATATCACTTTTATTACTAAGTATATAACATTTCATGTATTTAACCCATCTAACATTCAAGTTTTTGACAACATATATATATATATATATATATATATATATATATATATATATATATATATATATTAAGGGGACGGTTACTGGAAAAAAAGGAAACTGTGTGTGACATAATTTAATAAAAGAGCAATGAACACTTGTGTCATAATCTCATGCAGAATCATGTAGAGTGTTATTGGTTTTATGATAATTTTACATAAAATTTGTACACTTCGCATACAAAATGACTATATATTTCATGCTTTCTTCATATTTAGTATATATGGATCTAATAATAACCCAATTTTAGTGTGGTAACTACCTATAACAACCCTTTAAAATATTCAAGATTCTCAATTAATAGTTGAAGTGAGATTAAGACAAAGATGTCATTTTGTCTCCTACTTTTTCTTTTTGGGTTTGAATCTTTTTAAAATCAATTGTTTCTGGATAAACATAAGGTGTCTAAAGGACATAGCCTAAGAGATAGGTTTACTCCATAGTATTAAGAGACCATGGTTTCCTCATGAGACTTGGTGTTCCTATATGAGTAGACAAACTACTTAAAAATTACTAGCAGAGAGAGATATCGAGACACTTATAGATTATTTTTTGTTCAAAAAAGAAAAGTAAAGCTATTTTATATTTACTCTAAACTATTGAAACTAAATTTAGTGACAATTTGTCCATATTCCCCCACCCCCCCAAAAAAAATAAAAAAAAAAAGATGAAGATGAAGATCAGTCCTAAGACATGACGACACTCAGCGGGGAGCAGGGATGGAATCAAAGAGTCATCTCAATCAGAGGCCATTATTTGACGGTGATTTTTATCATTAGGGCGGCAATACAAGGTTAGTCTTTTATGCTCTTTACTTACATAAGCTTGAGGTTATTGTGGATGGAAATTTTTTTCCCAAAATTAGTTTTAGTGATACCTTTTAACCAATTTGATCATAAAAGAAATTTATGGAACCCATGTAATTGTTAAATTTTGAGTCTAGTGGAGTACGAGGTACCAAAATGGAAGTTTCTATGAAACCATGTGCTGAATGTTAGCTCAATTTCTTAATCTCTTAATGGTGTTTATTATTGAATTGTCTATGTGATGAATTGTTTTAACTTTGATTAGAAAAATATGAGACAGATGTTGATCAATTCTTATGAATGATCGTTAAAACATGTATACAAATAAAAATAATAATGAGAATATGAGATTAGATGAAACATGTGAATCTAATAAGCGAAGTGTTGATTCCTGACATGATTCTTGACAGCACAAGATCGATTTGATTCCCGTTTAAGGTGTATGATGAGGATGGAATTATGAAGAGGCTAGAGAGAGTTACGAATTCTATTAGTTAGGAATTCGTATGTGATGTTGGAATTAGTCAATAATGAAAGCCTTTATTTCCTTATATATACCCAAGAGGAACCCTAATTAGGGTAGTATGGGTAATTACGTCCATCATATAATTGCCTATATTGTAGGGATAGTTAAGTAATTGATGATTAGATAAATAATCATGAGGGCCATATAGTAAGTATAATTTAATCTTACATTATCCCACTTGGCCAAGTGATTATTTATTATTAGCATTAGACAAGTCTGCAAATTTATAACACTTATTTTAGTTTTAAACTTTAATCATAGAAGATAAATACAATCATTGAATCAGTTATTCAATTCAAGAACCCCATTAATAATACTACAACACAAATTTAAAACTTAAGTTAGGATCAATCAACAAGTGAGCCCTTTAATGAATGATTTGTATACTGAGTGTCTATATGTCATTAGGCATGCGTAAACATGTATTTAGAGACAAACAAATCAAATAAGTGAGCAAATTTTATTAATCATAAGTAAGTACACTATGCAATAAGGTCTTAACATAATCCCTTCTTTGGAACAGTGCTTCGAATACCTTAGGTGGGAGACCTTTAGTCATCGGATCTGCAAGCATAACTTTAGTACTTATGTACTCAATACAAAGGTTATTTTTCTCAACTCACTCACGAATGAACAAGTATTTTGTATCAAGATATAAACCAGCACCGGTCGAACTGTTACTGTTCGAGAAGTTAACGGCAACTGAGTTATCACAGTAAAGCTTCAATGGTCTAGAGATAGAGTTAATGATTTTGAGTCCAGCGATAAGGTTTCTATGACAGGTTGCATTCTACACTACAACACTTTCAGCCGTCATGGTTGAGGTTGTTGATAGCTCATGCTTATGAATCTTCCATGAGATCGGTCTGCCTGCTAACATAAAGATTTACCCAGAAGTGGATATCTTGTCATCTTTGCATTTAGCAAAGTCAGAATTATCGTTACCAATAACTTCTAAATTATCTCTTCTTCTATAAGTCAGTTTAAAGTCTTTTGTCCCTTAAAGATCTCGAAGTACTTTCACGTATGAGTAGGACACTTACATGTATCCTATGATTCTAATCGTACAAGTTACCCTTTTTTCTGAAAGTTTCTGTTTTAGGAAAGTGTGGTTATGAAATCCCATTTCATCAAGTTAATAACTCCTAATATGATTGTAAAACGCGTTTAAACTCTTAAAACATGTCGCTTGCGCATAAATCACCATTTATGCCGTTTTACCCAAATAAAGTTTCCTAAAATAGTAAGTATTTGTTTAAAAGCTCGTTTTCACAAATCAAGGTTTCCAAATATGTTAGAAATCATTTCTAAACATATTTCAAAGATCAAATTTCATCAAATCATTTAAAAACATCAAAAGCCCTCTTTTGATTTTCAAAAGTTTCCATAAATAGCAAGTTTTTATAAAACCAAGTTTTTGACAAAATCAAATATCCCAATGTGTTTCTAAACACTTCAATATGCATTTGACAACATCTAGACTTGTCTAGCATGTCTAGATCATCACCAATCAACAACATGCATCTAAAAAGTTTCCTAATATAGCAAGTCTTACAAAATCATCATCAAATCGACAAAACCCAATTCTAGATGATTTCTATCATCAATCTACTTCAAAACATATCAATAAACATTCTATACCCATTAAAATATCGTGCATGTGAGCGGATCGGAGTTGCATGTGAGTGGATCTTCATGCATGTGGGTTTTTACCCATTGCATGTTCGATCTAACCATTAATAAGCAAGTAAAACTACCTTAGATGCTCTAGATCACTGAAATGAGGTTGAATCAAGGATTTGGCAGCTCCAAAAGTGGCTGGGAATGATTTCTTAGTAGGTCCAAGTGATGGTGATGAAGAGAACAAGCTTTCAAAGCTTCCTTCTTGCTCCAATGGCTTCCTAAGAGCTTCAAAGCTTCATCAATGGAGTTTTCTGGTGAAATGATGAAGAAATGGAGTTGTGTGCTCGAGATTGGGGTGCTATGGCCTAGAGAATAGGATTAAAATGATTAAAAGTGAGATAGGTTGAGTGTAAATCTAGTTTTGGCATCTGGGTCTGTCAGGCGTATCGCCTCGCGAAGGATGTTGGCACCAGGCGTACCGCGCGGATGCTCCTCATCCGGCGGCCTCCTTTCTTTCTCGCGCGTATCGCACAGGAAGGGTGGCTGGGTCTAGGCGTTGCGCATGGGCCTCCAGGCAAGCCCAATAAGCCTAGTTTCATTGTTTCGATCCGTTTTTCGATAATTTCACGCTTATAACTCATCATTTAACGTCGATTGACCTTGATTACTAATGTTCGGTCATTTGTGACTCAATTGACATTCAATCGTTTGCTCACAAACGTTCGTGAGACTCGTGTGTGTTTCGATAATTCCTCGAATTATCGGTGATCGTTTGTGTTTGTGTTTTACAAAATATTTGCACGCTTGATTAATCCTAATCAACGTCTGATGCACAATTCAATAATTCCCCGAATTATTGTTTTGTGTTAATGTTGTGTTTGTGTTTGCCACACTTGATTTCCAAAACCAATGTGCAATGTACGATTCGATAGTTCCTAGAACTATTGTTTCGTAGTTGTTTGTGTTCAACTCATCCAATTAAACATAATTAAATGAAATGAAATGAAACAAGTATGAATGTGAAATGTAAAGAATGTAAGAGTCGCAATTTACCTGAAATTGCCGGGTGTCACAGCTGCCTCTAGTGATCAAGGCCAGGATTAGTTTGATAACGGCCAAGCATTCCAACAATGTAAGAGATATCAGGATGAGTACATACTTGTGCATGTTGTAGCTTGTTAGGACCCATTCATAGTAAGCCTTATGAGATAAACCCAAAATACATTCACTCTATGTGTTTGTATTTCAATGCCAATAACGTAAGAGGCTTCTCAGAGAGTCTTCATGCAGAAATTATGCGAAAGTAAGCACTTCGACTCATGCAACATATCTAAGCTATTACTTTCCAGAAGAATGTCATCTGCATAATGGACAAGTATAGTAAAGTTTCTCCCACTCATCTTGAGCTAGGTGCATTGATCCACTTGATTCTTTAGAAAACCGTGCTTCTTCATCACTTCATCAAACTTAAGATACCATTGATGTGAGGTTTGCTTCAACCTATATATATATATATATATATATATTTCTTTAGCTTGCAGACTAAATGCTCTTGACCTTTAGGCATGAAGCCCTCACGCTGTTTCATGAACACGTCTTCTTTCATGTCGCCATTTAGGCTATAGGTTTTTGACGTCCATCTGAGTGAAACCTTTTTAACCAATCTAGCTCTGAAGGTTTCAATGTTCACATTCGGATCCAATTTTGTTTTAAACACCCATTTACATCTTACGGGTTTTACTCCGTTGGGTAATTCTACCAAATCCCAAACAATGTTTTTCTTCATGGAGTCAAGCTCTTAAGTCATAGCCTTTTTCATTCAGAAGACTGATCACTAGTAATGACTTCATGATAAGAGGTAGGATCAGTAAACTTTCTGGCATCCATTTCAGATTTAGTCAGGTAAGTTACGTAATCATCAAAGTTACTAAGCGCATTAGGCTTAGATGACCTCCTGAGTTGATTAGCGGGTTCAGCATGGCTGGTATTGTGTTGATGTTGATCAGTTGAGGTGCCCACATTCTTGGTAACATTTGGAGTCGTAGTAAGTTCCGATTTTGTCAGAGTTGGTGCAGTGAAGTTCAAAGTAGCATGGTGTACAAGTGGAGTAATATAAGTTAAGTTAATCGACAAGTGTCCCCCCTGCGTCTTGTACTTCTTGTAAATAGGAATTAGGATTTTAGCGGCTCCCACTGACCTTAGAATCCTCAAGGAAGTGAACATGCTTTGTTTCTAGAATGTGAGTGACGTGAGAGGAAAATAGAATTTATAACGCTTTGGGTGATCATGATACCCGATGAAGTAACATGTAACAGTTTTCATATCAAGCTTTTTTAATAGAGGATTATAGAGTTTAGCTTTGGTAAGACAACCCCATACCTTCATATATCTAAGACTCGTTTTCCTTCCTGCCAAAAGCTCATAAGGAGTTTTAGGGAAAAATTTAGAAGGAACTCTATTGAATATATGAACTGTTGTCTTTAAGGCCTCGGTCCAGAGGAATGAGGGTAAATATGAGTTGGCTAACATACTGTGAACCATGTTCATTAGGTTTCTATTTTTCCTTTCAGCAACACCATTTTGTTGAGGAGCACGAGGCATGGTGTACTGGTTCATGATCCCCTGGCCTTTACAAAACTCATGAAATGGACTATGAGCCTGACCCACATACGTATGCCTGTCATAATATTTATCTCCTCTATCTTATCTCATAACATTGATTTTAAGATTTAGTTGATTTTCAATTTCAGTTTTATAATCTTTAAAATTTGTAAGTGATTCGGATTTATCCTTTATTAGATACAAGTACTTGTAACAAGAATAATCATCAATAAAATTGATAAAAGAAGTATGTCCAGCTATTCCACCAATGGTGTAAGGGCCACTAATTTCAGTGTGAATGAGTTATAATAAATTAGATCTCCTGGTAACACCTTTCTTAGTTGTTGTTTTCATTTTGCCTTCAACTCATTTGACACATGTTCCAAAATCAGTGAAATCGAGATAAGATAAAACTTCATCCTTCACAAGCCGAGATAAATGATCATGTGAAATGTGGCCTACATGGTGATGACACAACATGGATGAAGTTTTTAATTTTCGTTTTCTTTTAGTGTTCGTTGAGTTCTCATTAATATTATATGACGACAAAGATTTAGAAAAATCACCATCTAGTTCTAAGTTATAGAGACCACCATCCAGAAGACAATACCAAATTCTTGAGAATTAGAACTAATAGCATGTCTGCCATTACCATGAGAAACATAAAACCATCCATGTCTAACTTTGGTCCTGATACAAGATTCCTTGAAATTTCAGGAATATATAAGGTATCATAAAGTTTAATACGTAGACCTATTTTCATTGTTAATTCTAAGGTTCCCACGCCTGCAATAGATACTTCCTTTACATACCCAAGCTTAAGTGTTATTTGGTTTTTTTCAAACTTTTGGATTGGAAGGAAAACCTGAGTAAAAATTGGTCACATGAGCCATAGAACCAGAATCAAACCACATGTATTATTTGGAACATATAAATTAAATGACTCAATTATCATATTAAGATGATTATCTCTTTTAGCTAACCATTCCTTAAAGTCAGAGCAATCTTTTTTCTTATGTCCTACCTTTCGATAGAAATTGAAGAAGGGTTTGCCATTGGAGAAGCACTTGAAATGGATTTAGAGACCTTAGAGGAATCGTTATTATTATTGTTCTTCTTTTTCTTCGTACCAACAACCATAAGGTAAGGAACATGAGGTTTCTCGAGCTTCTAACGTTCTTCATCTTTTACGCACATGGAAATCAACTCATTCATAATCAACTTCTCTTTCTAGGTGTTGTAGTTGATTTTGGAGGCCTCATAAGATGCAAAAAGAGAAATAATGAAGTGAACCAAGAACCCATCACTGATCTCCATGTCTAATCCCTTAAGTTTACGGGCAATGTCGTTGACCATCATGATGTGCTCACGATACCATGGATCCCGTCATACTTTGCACACACCAATTTCATGATATTGGTGCTAGCATGTGCGTTGGAGGTCCTTTTGAATTACTCCTCCATAGAATTAAGGTAAGCTTTCATGTTAGACAAGTCAGGAATGACTCTGATGATTGGGTTGATGGAGTTCTTAATAAACATGAGAGAGATCAGATTAGCCTTCTCCCATTTCTCAATCAGCAACTTAGCTTCAACAGTGCTATTATCAGTGAGGGCAGGAGGTGCAGGCTCTCTCAGTGTGTCACACCCCGGGCCGACCGGCCGGATCGGAGACCCGTCGAGCGGAATAGTCCCGAGGTGTGATTGTAATCGGAGTGATCAGATTGTTACATTGCTCATGATGATATGAGAAATACTAGATGCATTAAATGAATAAAATTAAATTACAACTGTTTCATAATTTAATTCTATTACAACTTGACTTGGACATCTGGAATGTGGAACAGATGTCCCACAGAGTTAGCTTGCGTAAGTGCAAGTCTTGAATGTTGTATCCAAGCTATCCGGAGAGATTCCATGCAGGAGTTGTAGGTTCCTCTAAGGAATCCTATCTTTCTCTCTCTAAAAGCCATCCTGCTTTCACCTGTTCTTCACCTGAGAACATGTAAAATCTATCAACACTAGGTTGGTGAGTCACATTTGTTTTGAAAATGTTAGGTTTTGTAAAATGTTTAGTGAAAATCTTTCCATTCACAACGGTTTTGAAAATGGTGTGTGAATGGATTTGAGAACACGAACGAACTACACAAGTGCGTTAGCCTGAACATCATTACTGACACCATCCCAAATCATCGAAGGTAGTTTTTGTATAGGGTATACGTAGAGCCAAGGCTCAGCCGCCAGCCCACCACCCCTTCGGTGATCCACGAGGATGTCCTTAACGGAAATCAAGCCTTGTCACTTGTGTATCTCCACTCTAAGCGACGCGACTGATGATTGTAAAAATGAAATTGTTAGAAAGAAGCGCATGCTCTGTCTCCTGATATAGGAGACAGGTTTTGTTAGTTTGAAAATCACACAAGTGACGCTTCTTTCTTTTAGTAAAACATTGTTTACTGTGTACTCGTTTGAAACTCGTTCAAGACCTGGTCTTGAACAATTGTTTTATTTGAAAACTCTTGTTTTTGTTGTGTGGTCTGTCCGTAATATCACCCTTGTGATCATTTACCAACCCTAACTGATATGATTGTGTGATTAGTTCCCCTGGAACTAATCTGAGTTGTTGTTTCATGTGTGTATGCGTGTAACGTACCAGCCTCAGCGCTGGAGGTTTGTTAAACCTATGGTACCATCTTAGTTACCGTCGGTTGACCCTCGTCAACTAATGGTAAATGACTCTGATGTGAGTTGTTCGAGAATTCCTCACCGAATTCTCGATGTGATGTTGTGTGGACACATGTCCTAGTGAATTACCCTAGACAGATACCATGCATATATGTTGTTTGTTTGATGGGGGATTCCCATGAAAATGATTGTTTTCGATTGTGCATTACACAATTCCCCGATTCGCGTTCGTTCACCTCTTGGTTGGGCACAAAGCCTCGAATTGTTGTGGTCAACAGGCAACTCCTTGATGATTTCTGCTTGACCCTCGAAATAGGTTTGTTGTTGTTGTTTGTTGAAAAACAATTGAATGGAGCGATGAACGCTTAGTAAAAGTAATTGAAAAGACACTATTCGTATAACATTCGAATAAGAGGTTGAGAGTTGATCCTTTTATTGAAAACATTTGAAAATAACTCTTATTCGTTGATCATTCGAATAAAAGGTTTCATGTTCTCAGCCCCAAATGATTTGGAAGCCAGAAAATTGAAAACAAAGGGGTCTGTGAACTCACCTGAGGTTATGGGTCATCGATGCACTCACCCGGTATGTTCTCTCGGTTTGAATCCTGTGTTAAATATTTGTTATTAGGTGTCAAATGGTTTCGTGTTCGGTGTTTTGATGTGATTTTGGAAAATGTATTGTTATTTCGTTTTATCTTGATTAGATTTAAAATTTGGTCTAAGGTTCGGTTCTATCATTACAAATGGTGTAAGATAGGACTTTCAACACTTAGCCGTTTTGGGCTGTTCTTGGTGCAAACGGGCTGTTCGCACGAATGGCCCTCATTCACATGAATGGAATGATGCAAATACATACCCTCATTCTAGTCATCCATTCGTGCGAATGGGTCTTCATTTGTGTGGTTATTCCATGCTAATGAACCCATTTCGTTCGCGTGGTTTCCCATTTGTTTGGCAGCTCGTTCGTGTGACTCTTCTTCACGAACGAGGCTTCTCGTTTGCTCGAATGAGCCCTTCGCATGGCTCATTCGCCTACAAGTTCACCATGAACGCCATTTTTGAAATAGGGGGTTGTTTTTTGTGTTTTTTTGGTCGAAATTGATTCTAAAATGTTTTGGAGTGTTTTGGTGCAAAGGATCGGTGCTAATACTTACTGTGGAGCTCGTATTTGATAGAAATAGGATGAAAAGGGTTGAAATCTTGAAATGGAAGTGTTGGGGTTGAAATACGCACGATTTGGACGGTGGAATGGTCCGATTTCGTGTGGAAATGGCCGAAAATAGAGAGGGGCAAAGGAGGGTTTCGTTTGAGAGAGTTGGGTGAAAAATGGGTTTGAAAAACGGAAGTGTTGCTTTTATAGCTGTGCTGTCGCACGAATCAGCCGTTCCTACGAATGGCTCCCATTCGTGCGAACGAACTGTGGCTAATAAGCTTCACCGAATTAAACCGATTCGTACGAATTAAGGTCCATTCGTACGAATGGTTGAGTGTTTTTAAAATTTTTTATTGTTTGTTAATTTGTTTTGGTGAGATTTTATTAAAAATGTTATTATTTTTCATCAACGTTAAAGACTCACGCTGACATCTGTATGAATCGTCACCCATACAAACGCCACGTTGTATTTAACTGCTGACATTGTTTGATACCGTAAAGATTTCATTTAGGGTATTCAAATCTAACAACATATCCACATGGATCATCACCCATGTCGATATCTCGTTGGATTGACACTCCAAATGTTATCTATTCAGGTTTTGTTCATTGTTTTCCCTCACAGGTTGTTTTTCTTTTTTTCTGATTCATGTTCATGTGATTAAGTGGACTTTCCTAACTGTTTTAGGAAAACCCGTGTAGTTTATTGTCGTTTATTATTGTTGCCTTCACTCTTGTAACCCTATGTCTTAAACTGTGATTGTGTACACCCTTGGATTTCCAAGTCATGGTTGTTCGGATGCCGGTCGTCACACAGTGTGTAGTCAAACTCTGTGATCCCAAGAGTCAGCATCCGTGTGTCTTTCCAAGTAGAGTAGTTCGCACCAGTAAGGGTTTCAATCCCATATTGGGAGTTGTGAATTGATTTAGATGAGAAAGAGTAATATACTTAGGCTATAGTAGAACTTAGAGTGATCTTCTAGTAACTTAGTTCTAATGAAGGCATATATAAGGACCATATAAAGGAAGCCCTGATAAATGTATACTATAACTACAAAGTAATAGTCTAAATTAGGTTCTACTATGACAAATGGTTTTCACTTTGGTTAATAACCATTCATTTAAGTATTAGAAACAATTTATTAGAAAACGAGATGTGAATTAGGAATGTAACACATCACCTTTTAGCAGAAGTGAGACATTGTAAGCATTTGCACATGTTAAGTTTGAAAACATAGATGTAACAAATCACCTTTGGGCAGAAGTGAAAATGTAGGCTTTAAGGCTAAGTTGTCGTGCGAATATCAAACGTTTAAGGATATACACAATTAAGTGTTAATTCTTAATAAGACTCGAATAATAAGAAATATCATATCACCTTTGCACATAAGAGAAAGTTTTGTTATTGAGTTTAAGCAAGTTTTCTATTTAAGGTTTTGTAAAACCATGATTTTTAGTGATTTAACAAAACATATATTAAGTTTAGTAAAAACATAATAGTTTAAGGTTTTTAGCAAAACAATTTATTTATATCTTAGCTCACTGTTAAAAATTTTGTTCTTGGTGAAAAGTTTTTAAGGTTAGTTCTTGGTGAAAAATTTTGTTCTCGGTGGTGAACTTTATTTCCCGATGAGAACCATAGTTCTTAGATTCATCCAAGTTCTCGGTATGAATATATTAGTTCTCGGTTTAAGTCGAGTTCTCGGTGGAAAACATTCGTTTTCGGAATTTAGTCGAGTTCTCGGTTTTTAGCCATGATTTTTGGTAGAGAACCTTTGTACTCTATTTTTGACGAGATTCCTTAATTTTAGGATGAGTTTTCATCAAAATTTATTCAGATTTTATAAATTCTTAATTATCCAAGACATACGAAAAACACAATTAATATTCGATATCATCCCAAAAAAAGGGGATTTTCATGAAAATTGTTTCAGGTAAAAATTAACAAGTATAATTTTTAGCAAAACCGAATTAGTTTAGTGGGGAATTGTGTTTTATAATCAAGAGAACAGTTTATAAGCAAAATGCAATAAAAATATCCCTGAGGATCCCTAGGGATATTTCGGAATATAAAATGAAATGAACAGCTTACACACGAGATTTATACGAGGAAAAGCCCTTAATCCCTTAGGATTGCCGGCATAAAAACCTCGAGAGGTGACAATCGTCACTCTGCCTATTTTATATTAAAACAACAAAATGAAATTACAATACAAGAGCACAATCAATCGATCACTAAGTGTATAGAACTCTGAATCTTGTGAATAAAAAAAATAAGCAGAAGTCAGCTAGGTGAATCGTGTGTGTCTTCCTAGATCGATGTTGCCTCAATTTATAGTAAGATACAATTAACTATATTCCCGAATATTCCGGCGGGAATCTCGGAATCATGACTATGTGACAGCTACCACGTCCATCAAACGTGTGGAAGCGCTTCTGTCAACTAAACCCCGAATCTTTAGGTCAAATCTAGTCAATATGACCGTTGGTGACTTGTTCTCCACTTGTAGCCGTTATTTAGCATGTTTACCACGTTTTCTTTGACTTTATCCTGACTTTTAGGGTAAAACACGTCCACAATAAGTTACCTGCAAGACTAAGTTAACCTATACAGAGAAAAGATCGATTAGCAACGTTAGCATTCATGATACCTAAGGATATTTGAGGATACTTAAGAATCCCATATTCCGGATTATCCTCGGCTATCCCGAATCTCAGACCATAAAAATTGACCCACAACAAAAATCATGAAGAACATTTACAAAATTGTTTTTTGAATGTTCATAAAAACGCGGTTTTCGACTTGATTTCAATTTAAGATTAGTAATTGATTAATCAACATATCGCTCTAATACCACATGTTGATCGATTCCTATGATTAATTATTAAAACATGCATATGAATAACAGTAATAATGATTATATGATATTAGATGAAACCTGTGAACCCGTAAGTGTAGTGTTGATTCGTGACATGATTCTTGACAACACCGGATCGATTGGATTCCTGTTTAGGGTGTATGATGAGGATGGAATTTTGGGGAGGCTGGAGAGAGTTACGAATTCTATGATTTAGGAATTTGTATGTGATGTTGGCATTAGTCAATAATGAGATCCTTTATCTCCTTATATTCACCTATGGGGAAACCCTAACTAGGATAGTAAAGGTAATTACGTCGATCATATTATTACCTATCTTGTAGGAATAATTTAGTAATTGATCAATTAGATAAATTATCATGAGGGCCATATAGTAAATATAATTTAATCTCATGTACATATACCTTCATCACGGGCCTATATTAATACACATATATTCGGTTTAATAACACGAGTAGTTGTTTGTAAACCAAAAGAATTCATGCATTAAAGAGAAACAGTTTCAATTTTAAACGGTTTCATTATTTGTTTCTTAAGAGTTCTTGCAAATTCAATTTAAACAGACCTTCTTCTTTGTTTTTGGATGATAAAAAATCAACTCAAGATCTGCTCTTGCTCTTAATATTGCTCTATTCTTAATTGGTAATGTGTGTGACATCGGGGAAAAAACATCGCAATACAAGCTCGGTAAGTTTCGTTTCTATATCGAATCTTAAATCTTCATTTTCTAGATCAAGTTATGCACGTGTTCGGGCTGCATATGTTTATGCACAAATGCATTAATGGGCTCGTACTATACGGGTATTATTTGGGTCGTATGGTTTTAATGGGTTGCACTGGATTGACTATATAATTGTGAGACCTGGTATTTAAATTTTGGTGTGTATCGGTTTGTTTTATAAACCAAATGGTTTTTGAAAAAGATTTTGCAATCATTTATTTCTAAAAATATTAGTAGAATTGAATTGTTTTATAAAGTGAACAACTTTATAAACGATTTGTGTAATCATGTATTTCTAACGAGAGTGTTATAACCGGTTTGTTTTATAAATTTAAAAGGTTTAGAAACGATTTTTGTAATCGTTGATTTCTAATGAGAGTGTTAGAAATAGTTAGTTGTATAATCATAAAAGCTTTGAAATTTTGCAATTTAATTTTAAACGAGAACATTAAAAGCCAATTTATGATATTAATTTTTTTTCATTGTTAGTTTTCATATCAAGATAGAAGTGTTTTTGGTGGAAAATGCTTTAGGTAAACATTTCATTAATACGTGTGTTAGTCATGATTTATGTAATCATTAATTGCTATATGTAAGCAAATTTCAATTATCTAATGTGAGCGATAGACATGATTTATGTAATCATGTATATTGCTAATATGATTATTAGAAAAAGTTTATGTTATAAACTTGAATTGTTTTATGTAAACAATTTAATTAACTAACTTGAGAATCAGACTCGATTTATGTGATTGTCTTATTTTGGATAGATTTGTAACAAGTTGATCTAAATATAATAAAAAGATAAACAATAAATAATATTTAAATTTTGGAGGATTTAATATTATAAAATTTAATAAATATATATTTTAATGGAAAGTATAAGTAGCGATTTGTGCGAACACAACAAGCGGGTGTGATCATGACTTATGTTGCAAGTCGCAAATCAAAGATCATATGTAATGTGGTGAGTGTACTAAGATGAATAAAATACACAAGAATGAAAGTTGTTGTGATAGCCGGTAGGAATAGGATAGATGATTGTATGGTATGACTAAGTGTACGGAAAATATGTATAGATACATGTATGGATTGCTAATTCATGTTATAACATAAAGCACATGTTAATTACACTTGTATGTAATAGACAAACACAATATTGAAAAACAAAAGAATGATAACATGTGTGAAAACAAAACACAAAATACAAACGACGACATGAGAACGAGGATAAAACAACTGTGTAAATACAATGATACAGAAAACAACAAACGACTGTGACGATACGAATGTCAAATATCAAATAGATAGCATGATTAGAATATTAAACTAATAGTATATTTACGTGTGTGACAATTCATGCACTTATATTTGTTAGGCTTAACATACTATGTTATATCTTAACTAGAATACCAAGTTAGAAAGTTGAGCGAACATCGTATTCGTATAGGTGTGCTTAAGTTAAAAAAATTTGATGAAACACTAAGGTTAAACGTTTTATGAATATTTCAAAATAATAGAAAATGATTTGAAATATTTATAAGACATTTCAACCTAATATTTTGTGAATAAATTAGTTTCACAAAGAAATACTTCATTTAATGTAACATTTTAAAATTAACACATTTACACAAACGATCAAACATAAACTTACGAACGTTAAAGACTCCATATTTAATCCATAAACCCACTTTCGCTCTCATTTTTCCAGCCACACTTTCTCTCTCTACAAGAATTCTCTCCATGTCTCTCTGCTTTCTCTCTCTAAAAACCCCAAAGGGAACACCTCCATTCCTCAACATTTTCATCATTTATCAGTACCAAATCATCGTCCCCGTCATTTGGAAGTAGGAAACACAAACAAAACGAGCTACACAACATTGGATCAAACCAAAACACAAACCAACACTTTGCACCACCTTTAAAGTTGATTTCGAACCTTTTTATACAAGAAATAACGAACTTATTAATGACTTACAAATCTGAAAATGTTTGGTAAGTTCATGGATGGAGGTTGAAGAAGAATTGGATATTGAGATTACTATAATCTACCCGAATCCCTTCAAGATTAACAATATCGGACACCTCTGGGAAATTGGTTTTTCGATGCTACGACTAATAAGTTCGACAAACTCAAAATCGGCTAAGTCACCATGCCCTGATGTTGATAAGTTCAATCAGTCCGTGCTCCAAAATTCTAAGTGTAGCATGTTTAGATTACCAGTGTCGAAGAGGGTAGTAGCCAAGACTATGAGTCTCGAAATTCCATGGACTTAAACAAACTTATATTGATGTTATTCGAACCTAACAATATCGGTAAGGCAAGGCATTCGAACATGTTAATCTCGACACATTCGAACTTAAACAAATTTTGTAATGTGGCCTTCGAATCTATAAATATCGGCATTCCAAAGATAACAAATATTGAGACCCAGAAGTTGCTAGTCTCGAGATTAAAGGTACGTGCATGCATGCATGCTAATAGTACTGCCACCCTTGTCATGTGTATCGATACTATCTAATGAATTAATATACTTATATTTATATCACACGACTTTGTTATCAACTGGTAAACTTTAACTCGTAGTATCAACCATGCACCAAGGATTGGCAACAAGCCTTCTTTCCAACCTAGACAATTGTCCAAAAACATGGTTTTTAATAATAATATATAACAAATGTGCACACATGAAAAACCCAGTGATTCATAACTTACGAATACAAAGAGAATGAAAGCGAACAAACATGAAACATAAGGTATTGAATACAGTAACAACAAGCAACAAGCTCGCATATATGAAAAGAAAAATCAACATCACACAACACAATCAAGTGAGTTCATTGCCCATTTTCACATGTTTTGTTTTATAAACAGTGAGGCTGAGAAACATGCTAAACTATTTTATGTTCATGCTTGAAACCTAACATGTTTTATAGAGAAATCAAAATGATTTTTGTTTATGATTAATCATACATTTTGTGAAATTCTATTTTACATACGATATTCAGTATTTCTTGAGAAAAACTTTGTATGCCAAAACATATTGTAAAAATAGGGAATGACAAGAAAAAGACAAATAAAGCCAAAACATATGTTTAGTAGGGTAACTGACATCATAATTCACTAGACATGGTATCGTATAAAACCGACGGTAACATAGTAGTACTATAAGTCTGAGAAACTTCCTGCAAGTAGGTCAGCACTTTTTGCGTAAAAAGTACATAACTATTTGGCCTGGTACAGTATGACCAGCTGACATGGGCGGGAACAGTCATGCTTGGTAAATGGTTGCATGCGTGTTTTATGAGACAGATGACATTAATAAAGCAAGAACATCTGATTTGTATGCTAATAGATCTCAAGTTGGCCCAGGGGGTTTAACCATCATGCATAGCGATTAAAAATATTCATTGATTTACATACTATTTGGAACTGTAGATAGCAGTTCAAAACCATTTAATGATAAACCAACACTTTTGATCATGAATTTGATCGACGTGTATAGAGAAATAGCGTAACATTGATACTACATAGTTGTGAAAATGAAAGGAGGTGAACAGTGGAACTCTAATTTCAATTATAGGTAGAGTCGTGTCATGTTGAGTGTGTGATAGGATGGTGGCTGGGCCTCGGCTCTACGTATGCCTTATACATAAATACTACGGCATGTCGGGGTGATGTCAGTAATGAGGTTTAGAGTGGAAACTTGCAGGGTTGCCAAAAAGTCATTTTTCAAACGCTTGGTATTTCAAAAAACGATTGTGGAAACAAGATATAAGGTCGAGGTGAAAGGCTTAATTTCCATTAAAGGCAAAGTTGTGTCATGTTAAGTATGTATTGGGTTGGCGGCTGGGTCTCGACTTTACGTATGCCCTATACATAAACATAACTTGGCTTGATGGGATGATGTCGGTAATGAGGTTTAAGGTGGAATCTTGTGCAACATACGAGTAAAAAATTTTTAACCTCCACATACTAGGATGTTTAGACTATAGGATATATTCCATCATTAGGTATACATTACATTAAACACTTGAATATACTTTGGTTTGCATTCTTGAGAACACTTAGTTGGAAAACATAAACCAACGGATATATGTAGTTTGAAATGTAACTAGACATGCCCAATAACTTACTCGGATCAACACATACATCATATCATATTTGGGAAGTATATGTAGTGTAGGATTCTATCTCTACATATCAGCAAAGGCACATGTCATAATGTATCGAAGAGGTGGTAGGCTGGCGGCTGATGCGGCTGAGGTTGACCCTACGTATGTCCTATACATAAACTTTCTTTGGTATTTCATGAGTATGTTGGTGTGATGATTGAGCGAGGAGAATCTAGATTTGGTACGTGGACGTAAAAACTCAATTTCAAAACATACACAAGGATAAAGCATGTTGTTAACATACATTCAATCCTTCATCAAAGAACAAATATGATAAAGCTATTTTATTTGACGTTATGGCTAAATGTTAGCAATGATGCTATCGTGGTGTATCGAAACAGTGGTGGGCTGACGGCTACACGTGGTGCTACATATGTCCTATGTATAAGCTTCCTTTGGTACATCAGGAGAGTGTCAGTGTATAGGTTTAGTGTGGGCATATTAGTCATTTACTCACTTATTTAATTACTTATGTATCTATTTATTTAATTAAGTATTATTCTCAGTAACACCATAGAAATACTCGAAGTATTTATAATAGTTAATACACAAAACTAGAATGCGTAAGTTGGACATTATATCTTTATGGATGACGATCAATTAATGTATATACGTTGGACTTAACTTTCTAAGATAAACATAAAACATATGTCATCTTGATACTAAATACAAATATGGGTTAACACGTATTTGTATGTCGGCATCCGGTTAAGTTAACGAACCAACCTTAAAGGAAGAGTATAATTTGTAAATGAAACAGAAACGTGTTGCGAGTAATAAATATACGTGTTTAGTAAAAATATATGATTTATGATATTCTAGTTAAAACCAAGTTTCATAAATATATATGAAACTTATTTTATAAACACGTTAATAATACGAGCACGTTTACGTAAACATATCGACACAGACGAGGACGAGAATACCCGACTATATGAAACCTTTTCTTTCTTCCTTCTTCTCATTCATCACCTCACACACACTCTCTCTCTACAACCTACATTCTCTCTCAAGTTTCTCTCAATAGAATACTCTATTTTCTACATTTTCGAGCTCCCACAGTCGAGAGAAACATCATCAAGTCAAAGATCTACCATCATCTTCATCATTCACTTGGGTTTTAAGGTTGATTCGAACCCACACGTGTTTCTTTAGATCTACGAGTTTTATCACCAAAACCACCATAAACCCTTGTTTAAAACACTTAAACACATCACATACAAGTTTTAACGTGTGTACAAACTAGCAAATAGATTAGATTTGAGGTTGAAGATGAAGTTCTTCTGCCGACACTAATAGAATCGGTAACACTACCAATACTAGTAATCTCCGCCAACACTGAAAATAGGATCTAAGGACTTACCGATACTAAAAATATTGTGTAGACATGTGGATACTAATAGTATCGACACATGATTTGCCGATACTGATAGTATCGACATATTAGCTAACCGATATTAACAAGTAACCACACTTAGTAAATTTGGCATGCAGTCTACCGATACTATTGGCATCGGTATAGGAGGTGCCACTGATATTAACAGTATCAGTGGAGTTAACACTTTGAAATTTTTACAGAAATAAATTTGAGAAAACACATTTCAACGAAAAAAACAAAAAAAATCATCAACGCAAACAACAACAACAACAACAACAACAACAACAACAACAACAACGCTAATGGTAACAATGCCAATCCCAATCTGTGAAAGCTTGATGCTTTCATTTTGCAAGAAATGGTTGTGGTCGTACCATATATGGTGAACGAACTCCAAACGAATGAGAATTGGGGTGGGGGGTCCAAGCCCAGAAACTTGCACTTTCAAACACTTTAACTCTTACTACCTGTAACATTTGTACATTTAGTCACGGTAGTTGTAAACAGTGTTAGAACAAATGTGTTTTCATATCAAATCAGTTAATGTGATTCATGTGTTCATAATGTGCTTGTGTGTTAGGATCTTTATTATCTAGTAACAAGTATGTATTATTTATTTACAGTCTAGTTCGCTAGGCAAGAACAGTATCGTATTATATCGAAACAGTGGTGGGACGGCGTCAGGTACGGCAGGTAGCTGGAATCTGGGGTATGCCCTATACATATACTGCCGAGACGAATATTATGACAATTAATTTAACAAGAATCGTAATACGTAAGCGAGACTGAGTAGAGTTATGGGTGACGATCCATAATAATACGAATGTTGAACTTATAATTATGATTAAACGCCTTAACATTTTATACGATCGGAAAATGTACGCGATTGCGGGTATACACGTAATTGTATCTGTTTAACGATCTGTCAACACACGAAGAGTAAAAATAATTAAATATTTATTATTTTACGTTTTTACAATTTTGAAACTCATCAAAATGATGAGAATTATAATCCTTTATTTAAAACCGCGTAAAATATGCGTTACACGACGAAAACGCGAACCGAGCGACCGAAACGAACCCGAATACCACGCGGACTATAAAAGCCATGAAGATGGCTATTTTTCTTCATTAAACCAGCCAACAACCCTTTCTCTCTCTACATTTTCGTTCAACCCTCTCTCTCTCTCTAGAAAAACCGAGCATCAAATGCACATAACTTCTTCGTTTCACCACAGATTTGAGTGTTCTCAGTGTCTACGCGAAGCTCTCAATGAGTACTACAAGAAAGTACAACGGATCGGAAGTTTTCACCGGCCAAAAACGAGGTATGATTGATAGAAAATTCTGAAAAGTGGGTTTTGTTCGTGGGTTATGTTAAACACACACAAAACCGGTTTTCTCGCACCATCCTTCGAGTCTCGCACATGTAGCAACCTTTCTCGAGGTTAGAATGACTTAGATCGTGGTCTGGAGCTGGTGGTTTGATGGTGGTGATGATGCCTGCACAGGGTTCGTGGATGTAGCCTCGGCCGAACCTGTTAAGGTGGCCGAACCATTGGGCTATAGGCGAACCTTTCCTGTGAACGAGCCTATCAATCATCAGCCGAACCCTAATGGAGCCACAAACCCATGATCTCCCGAACCTAATCCATAACAACGAACCTTGCATGTATGATCACCTCACGAACCCTCCTCACTATGCGCGAACCTAGACTTGCTGCAAACGAGGAGACGAACCCTACTAGGGGTGGCGAACCTTCAAGGCCACCGAACCATGGCCGGGACTTCCACATGAGCCGAACCTTGCATGGACTTCACGAACCACCCACTGTGACGAACCCTTGCATGCTGTTACCGAACCCAGCCGAAGCTTTCATGTGGCGAACCCTAGGTGCCCGAACCTTCGGCCAAAATCTTTCATGGCTTCCCGAACCTTCATGTATTGCAGCGAACCCTAGTAGCCTCCCGAACCCTAAGAGAGTTTTCACGAACCTAGAATGGGGGTGAGGCTTAGCCGAACCTGTGTTGTCACCTTCTGGCCGAACGTTAGCAGTAGAACCAGATAGGTTCGCTGCCTTTGGAAATCTTCTCTCTTCGATATGTTAATCAGACTGAACCATCAGCCCAATTTGTTTAAGATGACAGCCCAATAGACATTGGGTTGGGCTCATGTTGGATCGACAAAATACTACCATTCATTGTATCGGCCCAACAACAACACCACGGGCCCAATTCAAATACATGCGGCCCATATGAATTGATCAAGCCCAATAGGACTCTCGGCCCAACAATCCACACTAATTGGCCCACGCATTCTAAACTAGGCCCGACTATAAGTTGAATTGGTCCCTAGGACTTTAATTTGGCTCCTAAGCATGCCTGAGGCCCATAAACATATTGATTGGCCCAACATCACCTTCAATTGGCCCGTTGTTAACCTAAGAGGCCACGGACTTTTGTTTAAGCCCATCATGATTTTATGGGCTTAAGGTCTATTGATTGGCCCACAATGCAAAGTAAATATGAATTGATCTTAGTTGGACAAAGTTAACTTAAAACTACCAACGAGATCAATTCATAATCACAAGAGTCTAAGGCACTTGAACATATCTACACATTTTTTCATGTTAATCAATGGTCATCAAACTCGTCAACACTGGGTATTTTATGCACACAAGTTGCGCATAAAAGAACATTACACATTCATTTCATGGATCATTATCAATCAAGTAACTAAACCATGACTTTCAAGTTCATACAACGTTTCCAAACATGAGAACATGTATTAATAGGTTAACCAAATCATGATAACACAAGTCAATCATCGAATCAAAGCCTATATAATTATAAATCTTATATCTTATGTATGATTACAATGATATAGGAACCAATTAGAAGTCCTGTTTGCTACTTGCTATTTGTTATAGTTCAGAGTCTACTGCAGACATGTGAGAACATTAGCCCCTCTTTTTACTGTTTTTACAACTGTTTTGGGGGGGAACACGTGATCAAATACTCTTACTTAAATCATGTTACATGATACATGTTTATGTTACTTTATAAACATTACAGGTTCACTCTAGAAATCCAAGGGATTTCTCAATTGTTTTCAAAGGAATTATCAACCGTTTATAATGGTTTTATGAGCTGTTTAACATTTTCTACTAAAAAGGTTTTAGAAAAGTTCTTTAAACTATTTATATCAGTTTTTACTCAAATGGTTTTATAAATGACAGACACTTTTAAATAATGTGACTTATAAACTCTTTTACTATAAACTCGTGTTTTCGAAAATAATCTTTTATAAACCTTGTTATTATACAAGGACACTATCCTATGTACACAATCAAGGGTTTCAAAACAAGGTATTAAATCAATGGTTTTCGTGAAGATGTTCAAACAAAGATTCATTTCATGGTATCCAAACAGAGGATTCATTTCATGGAACTCATACAAGGTTTTCAAATCATGTTATCAAACAAGGCATTAAATCACTGTTTTCTTTTAAAGCAAAGATTAAAAGCATGGTGTCCACTGTTGTAAACAAACTTATAAACCCATCAAGTTTCATATTCATTAGCGTTAGTACTGGGTGATCACAACAAGGGAAAGCGGACACATTTGGGCAGGCCGATTTCTGGAGTTAGCTTTTAAATTTGTTTTATAAACTAACTGCAGATTTCGGTTACGTATGGTTTTATCACTGTTGCTGACTAATTTTCTGACTCCAAACGTAGTTTGGGACTTGATTATATGTTGGTTTTCGTGCAAACAGTCTTTGGACTGTTTACACTCATTTTACATACTTGATGTTAGTTTGGGTTCATCCATGTAATTCAATTATTGCTTTAAACATATGCCTTATATTACAAGTTCATGTTTCAAATGTTAAACCTATTGTTCTCACCAACTACTTCTGTAGTTGACAGTTACTTTTCACGTGTTTCAGGTAATCAGGTGTAAGACATTTTAAGGACAACTAAGGAGACCGCTTAAGATAGAACAAGATGAAGAAACATGCTAGGATGGATTTAGAAACACACTAAAATCCTGATTGTTTAATTGTCTTGTTTGAAGTCTTAGTTTGTAAACTATATTTTGGGTCTTTAGTTGTCATTCTTTTGGTAGATAGATTGTCTGTAACTAAACAACAGTCTAAACATTATGAAACTTAGTAATCCATTGTGGTTGTTCTTATTCAATACTTGTGCATGATTCAACTACTCATACGTCACCGCGCCGTGGATTCCGCACGCGGCGCAGGGGGTGTGACACTACCCAACCAAGTTCACGGGAGCTGAGTGGGCCAATGGCATGCTGCACTGGTTCAAAAGTACTGAATTTACCTTTATCAATAGCTAATGCCCCGAGGGAACTAAAGGTGTGCTATGCCACCAGCATCTTCCAAAAGAGGGCACTTACATGATGGAAATGAGAAAAGCAAACTAGGGGAGTGGATTCCGCCATAGCACTGATGTGGGCTGAAGACAAGAAGCTCATGATTGCTGAATTCGGTCCTCGTAATGTCGCTTATGCAAATCGCTTCCATGAATTGAGTTTACTGGTACCCCATCTTGCTACTCCCTTGGACCGAGCCATAACAAAGTACATTGGCGGTTTTTTTATGCAGATTCAAGATATCGTTGTCTGCAGCAACCCTACCACACTTGAAGCTGCTATCCTCCTCACGGAAAAACTTACTAACAACCACGTGAAGGATGGAACACTTAGCCGGAAAGGGGGAAAGAAGAGTGAAGCTAAGAAAACCACCAACGAGCTCTCCACCGACGTCAAGACTGAACCATCTAACTCCTCCAAAAGCAGCGTTGCAAGCAAAAGGCCAGAAATTTCGTTGTAACTAATCCTGCTGTTTAGGAAAGCCAACAATCATCCACGAACTCCAACAACAAACCTTACGTTAGGGTGAGATCACTTTGCAACACATGTCAATATCATCATGCTCTCAAACAACCTTGACGTATCTGTTAAATTTGCAGAAGGTACGATCAGATGTCAACACTTGTCGGAGTGCACCTCAAGTGCAACAAATGCAACCAACTCCCCTTGGTCTACGAGGTCTACCAGCTCCACCAGCTCAACTGAAGATTGTAGGTCCAGATCTAGATCAAGACTTGAGCTTTAATACTCTAATCAGCACCAAATGCTTCTAACGAGTGCAGAATCCAAGATAGAAGCAGTAGAAGAGATTGAAAAATAATACTTTGATCAAAAACGTGAACTTTACACGACTGGCCTCAATACGTCTAGAGAACTCAGCCTCGGGAATCCAACCCTAGTGCAGTACAAAATGCGTCCATTTATACTACATATAAGAGTACTCGAACCTATGTACACGAAATGGACACCTACACGAAAATGTAAAGTACACGAAATCATAAGTACACGAAATCTACAAGAATTGGCCTTCATCTGGTAACACATTGATTTTGTCAGTCTTCGTTTTTGAATTGGGCTCTACAAACTACCCTTATGCTGATGAAATCAATCAATGGCAAGCCTAAAGGAATGAGGACCCATACCTGCGTAAAGCTTATGTTCCATTGCCAATGCAATAACTCGTGTGAATGGCTTTGCTTCTTCATCATAACCTCCATAGGTGCGAATGGGGTTATCGTGTAGCACCTGCGTATCATATTTACCAAACTTAAGCACGTCCATTGGCTATCTAACTCATCGTTTTCTTTCACGATAACCGCTGCAAAAGTCTTCTCGTCAAAGTACCAAAAATCAAATTTCATCAGCGAGTTATGTGGAACCCTTAATAAAACTGGGACTGCCTTTTCAGTTCTTAAAGGAGGATACCTGTAGTAGTTCCATGGCTCTTTCTTAACCAGATCAAGTATACATGAAGAAACATATCTCTTTCCTTTAGCAGTCTTCATGGTAGGAAAGTCTTTATCGCACTGTTCCTTTATGAATTTGGCGAAGAGATCTGCTTGACTGTCTTTAGAAAGATTGTAGAACACAGATCTGTTGATGATTCGGATATCAATCTTGGGCATAGAGCAGAAGTCCTGAGGTCGTTTATAATATTCCAACTTTCCGTTTAGCCTCTTGACTATGTATAACTGCTTCTCCTTATCAAACATCCAGCAAGAGGCTTGAGATCTTTCGTTGCGAACTGCGAATAAGTCTCTAGAGCCAGCAATGTATGTTACTTCATGCTCCTCCTTAGCAGGTACTAGAGCCAGCCAAGACTTTAGCATTTCCATAGGAGCAGGAGTCCAATCATTTTTCTTGTCGAACCAGCTTTCAATCACCTTTTCGAGTGATGTGACGTCTTGTCCTAGTGCGTCAACGTATTTTTGAGCATACAAATAGTCTATATAGGGTTCAGTGGAGATGTTTTCGAGTATAATATTTTCAGGTTCTTCCTTGGATGCTTTCGAGGAAGATCCGGACAACTCTCCACATTCCTGATCACAGACAACATCGTATAAAACATCCATCGTAATGTCTGTGAACATATCTCCGAGTCCCACGTTGTGACATCCAGTACCTAATCGTCCGGCAAGTCCGTACGGTATGTGTACTTTCACCGTTACTGTGTGTAAATACTATATACAAACAGTGTTTGTGATAACAGAACTCAGAATACAGGAAACAATTGTACGTATTGATGTGAAAACTTAAATACCGTAAGTACAACAACTCACGATAAACAAAAGTTGATTGTATTTAGGTGAAAACCCAAGTACAATTAATACAACGAATCAAGAGAAACAACAGTGTATGAGTAAACAACAAGAACATGTCGGTTGCGATCTGATATCCATAGATGACAGGAATCAGATGGCCGATAATTCAGTGAGAAAACAATGTGAAAACAGGAAGTTAGTTGAGTCCGGCAGTGAGGAAACACAATTCAAAACATAATTGCAGTGATATTTCAGAATAACGAACTGACAGTGTGTTTGTGTGGGTGACGATTCACACAAACATATCTGTGAGTTTAACGTTCTGAAATAATGACTGAAAAGTAGAAAACGAGCATCAGAAAGCAAAACCATCGTCGTGCTCATTCGGGTGATGATTCGAACGAATACGCGTGAAGGCGACGCGTTCTGACGAAACGAAAACGAAAAACGACACGAACGATAATAAATGTAACAAAATATAATATTTTACGTTTTACAATTTTGAAACTCATCAAAAAGTAATTAAAGAAGCTCTTTTATTTTAAAATCCGTAAACGCGCGCGTAACGTTCTGGAAACGCAACGAAAACGCAAACCGAGCAACAAAAACGAACCCGAACACTCCCGGGGTATAAATACCCTAAATGAGGGCATTTCTATCATTTCTCTCTTCTCCTTCTCTCACCAAAAACCCTATCCCGGTTTTCATCCTCTCACTAGATTTCAAACTTGAAATCATCATATCTCACTCATTTCTTAACAAAATAGAGTGATTCTTGAGCCTAAACGAAGATCTTGATCTCCTCTACACGAAAGTCCAGCTGATCTGGAGTGGAGACCATCGAATCCGAGGTAAAACGAGCTGTTAATGCCATGAAAATTAGGGTTTTCGGCCCTTCTTGCATAGCCAAAACCTATCCGGTTATACCTCTTCTTCTCCGAGTTCTACACCCTCGAAACTGGTTCTAACACACATCAACACCTAAAACCATCAAGGATCTTGGCTAAGAACTCGGTTAGAGCCACCCTAGTCGACCTAGATCTACAGCTAGCAGAATAGCTCCCTTCGGCCGAATGGGAGCCGAATAACAAACCTAGATCGGCTGAACATTGGCAACAGAATAGACCATTAGCCCCAACCCCATCCGGCCTAGCTCTCATACGGCTACCCTTATCATCTAGCCATTCAGCCACCTTCATTCTCCAACCATTCGGCCATGCACATCACATCTCATTCGGCAGCTTTCCATCGGCCGAGGCTAATCAGCAACCACATTCCAGTCGGCCCATGCGAATATTTCAGACCCAACAGACTGCTTAGCCCAGTCCTACGGCCCAATATTACCCTAAGGCTCCTTGTGGCTGCCCAACGCCTGCTGCTTCGACCCAAATGCCACCCTCAGGCCCAGGACCTGATTAGGTCCACTTGAATGACTCGGCCCAAGATCCACCTACATTCGGCCCAACACACTGTTCTAACCCATAAAATTCTTGCAGCCCAATAGTGGGCCCACACTTATATACGCCCCATAAATACTGTTCAGCCCAGGAGATTCATTCGGCCCAACAGTTTGGCCCAGCAAACCCTTTCGGCCCATGATGATAAAAACAGACCACGTAACCAAACGACCCAACTCCATCTTGGTTCGGCCCAATGTTATATGAGTTGACCCATGTGAAGAATTCGGCCCAAGTAATTAAGATGTAAATAAAAGTATTTCACAAACAATCTATATGGGAGTCTTACATGGGAATTGATAATAATCAATTAAGAATACAAAAGTGATGGGCGATTAGGTTAATGAACCTAACAAAGCTTAAAACCTTACTTGTGATAAAATGGTGACATAATTATTTACTAATCATGTAACCATGTTTCAAGACTAACAAGAAGGACATGTGGGATCCTAAATCATAGGCTTAAGCCATATTTATGACTTGGGTTGGTTTATAAGGAAGCTTATCAATACAAACAATGAGCATATGATGATCAAGTTTTGGGATTTCAAGAACGAGTCAAATTCAAACACATAACATAAAGACATAAGGTAATAACGATCTATAACAATAGAACCGAGGGCTGAATGATGACCGAGACTCTCGAGTGTTAGCCAACTTTAGGGCTAACACCTACACGTGCACAAATTATCTAGAACTTATACTTATAAATTACAAACATGGTGAACTCAATACTGGATCGTGAAAGATACTACAAGTACAACAACGAGCGCGTGCATTCTTGTTAGGCTAAGTCAACCACAACAACAACAAGGTGAGTTCATACGCCCCCTTTCTAATCTTAATTGATCTTAAATTCTCGGGGCTGAGAAACATGCTAAATCTTTTATTTACTAAGCTTTAGTACAACATATTGCTTACACTATGATTTAGATAATATTGTTTATCTTTATTATCGCTTATCGTAGTATGCGGGTTTATGTGAGAATAACATATCTTAAATGTCTAAGATGATTTATAATCATATAGTATCATGAGTTCATCAATACAAGGGAATAATATAATTAAAAGATTAAAACTTATAATACTTTATTATTCATACAATGAGAAATCAGGAGATAACTTGAGATAATTACAATTAACAACAAGAATGATAATCATGATAACATGCTTTCATGATGATGATATCATTCGCCACATTTATTAACACCGTGTCATAAGACGAGTTCGTATAACACGTTGTTGAAATCATAGAGGGATACATAACACCGATACAACATATGAGACTATTACTTGTGATATCAAGGATGACATCATGATAACCTGGTTTCAAGATGTCATCCCCCACGTATACTAACATTGTATTATAAGACATGATCTTATAAGAAAATGTTAAAGACTAGAGATCATGGAAATGGGTTCATTATATTCTGATCATAACATTAGAACATATCAAGGATGTTATCACGACAACATAAGTACCTGACATCATCCCCTCATTGAGTAACATAAGTGTATTAAGAATTGATTTTATAACACCATGTTTATACTATTGTGACATCTATGAGTCTACATTTTGGAAATTTATGAGACTATACCTATGATACCTATGAGACTAAACTGTGACAGTCACAAGATTAGATTATACCTTATATGTGTGAGAATATGTGTTGTGTGACTACTTGAATAGAGAGTATACTTACATGAGCCTATGTGATGAGACTATATGAGACTTTGTGATGAGACTATATGAGACTACGTGATGAGACTACATAAGACTATATGAGACTATGTGATGAGACTATATGAGACTATGTGAGACTATGTGATGAGACTACATGAGACTATGTGATGAGACTATATGAGACTATGTGATGAGACTATATGAGACTATGTGATGAGATTACATGAGACTATACGGGATGATGTGATGAGACTATATGAGACTATGTAATGGGACTATATGAGACTATAGGAGACTAGATGAGACTATGTGAGATGATACGATAATACAAGATGGAATCCATGCGAGACATAGATGGAATTCGTAGTTGTTTACAAGTAGTGTTTAATTCTGTTGAGCATGTGGTGGGATGGCATCTGGGCTGGTTGTAGGCTCGACCCTTTCGTATGCCCTATATATAAGCATGCTTGATAGGGCGAAACACTGTTTGTAGAATAAGTATGGAGAGGCCATCGTGAGAGACAAACCAGACATTTATCAACAAGACTTGGGTTAAACATTTTGATTGTGATTAACACACTGGGGAATGAACAAGGCTTATGGGTGCATATCAGACGGGTTGAACACAAGGGATATGTGAATGGGCATCCGTAGTTGTATTACAAGTGGTGTTGAATTCTATTGAGCATGTGGTGGGGTGGCGTCTGGGCGGGTTGTAGGCTTGACCCTTTCGTATGCCCTATATATAAGCATGCTTGATAGAATGAAATATCACTTGTGAATATAACTATGGAGAGACCATTGTGTGAGATGGGTGAATCAAACATTAATAGTACATTTGTATGACATTGTGTGTGTAAATGTTAACAAGCCAATGGTTTTCAATTACTAAACTTATGAACTCACCAACCTCGTGTTGTTGACTTTGTTTAAATGCATGTTTTCTCAGGTGATGAACATGTCTAGTCACCAGCATTCAGGACTTAAGCTCGTGGACTTTTAGAAGACCTAGCTTCATTTTGTGTTGTGCATAACTTTTGATGACAAACTTTGATGAATCATTTTTGTAAATCTTGTGCGGTTACAAGATAGAAACTCAATGATTCTTTTGGATAGATTTACTTAGTTAAATTATGAACATAACATTGTAATTTAACTTTGTAATTCTATGTCATTGCCATGTTAGAATTTCTCATTTATATATCATGTGCCATATGAAAAATCTGATCACTTTGATTATCAAATGATATCGCGCCCCGAGAACCTTCTGCCCGACGGGAAAGTCGATCCATCCCGCCGGCTCGGGGTGTGAAACACGTCCTTCAACTCTTCTCCAAATCCTTCAAAGAGAAAGTTCTCAGGAAGATCCCCAAATATATCATCATAGTCGTCTAAGGGTTTCCTTGAAGAAGAAGGATTCCTGGAATCATCTACGCCTTTATCATGAGTGGGCTCATCATTCTTTTTGCATGGGCCGTCATTACTCTGACCATCGTCTCCATCGCCGTCATCATCATCTTTATCATCTTTTGTCTCGTCTTCATCATCCTTTTTCTCGTCATCATCGTCCTTCTTCTCATCATCATCGTCACAATTTTTTCTTTTCATCCTCACCATCATCTTTCTTATGGTCCTCATAAGCTTTCCTTTCATGTTCTACAGGCTTGGCTCCTTTAAGAGCTTCAATTTCCATGCGTAGCTGCTCTGCATTTTCTTTCTTCGATAACTTATTGTCCTTGTGATGTTTGTTGATGTGGTCACAAAATCTGAGCATCCCTTCCCACCGATTCTTAATTATGCGATCTTTAGCGGCTGAATCATGTTCAAGAGCAAACACACGCTCTTGAAGGAACTCTAGATTCACAAGCAAGGTTTTGGGCAAGTAAGGCGAAGGTTAATCAATCGGAGCCTTGCCCTTGTCAGTTCTGGTTTTAGGTGGTGATGGTGGAGGTTGAGAGAAATGAATTGGATTTGGAGAATCAGATGGTGAGGTGTGTGTGGGTGGAGGTGATGGTGGTTTAGAGGCTTGGGTGGCTTGAGTGGTGGTAGATGTCTGTGGTGGTTTGGTGGTTGTTGAAGTATGTGATGGTTTGGTGGCTTGAGTGTATGTGGAGGTTTTGGTGGCTGGTTTGGAGACTGGCTTGGTGGGAATGGATTGGGTGGCTAGTGTGGAAGAGGTGTGTGGTGTACGTGGTTGGGTCTAAGAAGTGGTGGTGGATGTGCATGAAATCTTTCTTTTTTTCAGCCTTGGATCCCTGGGTCTTTTGGACATCATCTTCATTCTTTTCTTCTTAGGAGAGGACTCAGGTGAGGGAACATAATCAACATCCCTCATTTCCCCCATCTCTGCTCGTGATCGTGGACGAGTAAAGTGAGCAGGCTCTTTTACGAGCTCTTCTTCTCCAGATGATGACTCTAAAGAAGTATCCTGAGTAGCTTCGGTGGTCTCAGCAGTAGTACCGGCAGGGGCATGATCATGCTCCTCTGCAATAAAGGAAACATCTGTGAACAACTTCTTTCTCTTCTTGTTCATGGTCATGTATGTAACATCAGTGCCGAAACAGTAGTTCAGAATAGTAGAAAATTACTGTAGATACTGGTATGGAAAGTGTTCGTATAATATTATGAGTTAATATTATATGAAACAAGTGATGTTTACAGTGCAGATACTCAAAACTGACAAACAACACACACAGACAATCTACTGATATATCTAAATATGTTAAACTATGACATGAATACTAGGTATGAATATTAGTTAGGACCTTATTATGTATAAACATACGTGAGAAAATCCAAACTAAAACAATAACGGTTGTCGTTAAATAAATATTAAACATACGGTGTATTCGTGTGGGTGACGATTCGCATGAATATACTTGTAAGTTTAACGTTCTGAATGATATCTTATAATTAGAAAACATACGGTGTTCTAACGAGTGACGATTCGTACGAATACGCATGAAAACGATACGATCTGATGGAACAATAAACAATGAACGTTTTTTAAATTTTAAAAATATAAATATAACAAGATATTTAGTTAATTTACTAGGAATTTACAACTTAGATAATTTAGAATTGTTTAATTTTACAAAACGTTACGTAATATTTTGCGTAACTGCAAAACCGACACGTTAAAATGAAACTGAACGAAACCGAAACACACCCGAACATCTCGGACTATAAATACCTTTGAAACCTCTTTTTTCCCCCACTTTTTCAAGAAAATACCCCCTCTCTCCTCCATTTCTGGAGCCTTCTCTCTCTAATCTCTCTCTAACTTCAAACCATCATATCTTCTTTAATACTCAACAACATTTGATGATCTAGTAGTCAAAACAATCGTGGGAATGAGAAGAACAAGGAAGTACAAAGGATCGGAGAAGAAACGAGCTCATTTGATCGCAGTTCTAGAAAGAAGGCTCAGTTGAAATATGGTTTTCTCACTTTTTCAGCTCTTGATCTTTGGAAATGATTTTGGAACTTCAAAACTGTTAGGGAATGCACGAAAATGGTGTAGGAATTCATGGAAACTGTTAGATTGAGATTTGGAAGGCTTGAAATTGGCTAAAAAGGGGTGAGTGGTTAGTATCGATGGAAGGATGGTGCTGACTAGTAGGATGGCACCATATTGAACCAGCTCCAAAAACCATCGATATTACTAATGTCGACAGAGTTAAAATCGATGGGATAAGATCAATGATGTGAGAAATGATGCTCTCCAAAGACTAGGACCAAAAGGGCCCTCGATACTGATAGTATCGACGACTTGGGAGCTGATTAAAATGGGTCTGTCGATACTTCAATATCGATGGGTGTCACATGTGTGTAACCTTAACCATTGATCCTAACCTATCGATACAAGTATGGTAATGTCGATACTGATGTGGAGAGAAACAAGTTCGATGGTTCAAGGAGTGTTGAAGTTAAATCTAGTCGATACAAAGGTCGGGGCATCGAAATTACCCTTGTCCAACTTAATAGTATCGACTAGGGAAGACTTGAACTTTTGAAGCCTTGGCTGATCTCTTGCCCATCGATATTGTTGGTGTAAGGTCATCGATACTAATCAGGCCCCACCAAAATTATCATCTTAGCTTAATCCAAGTAGGTAAAACTCAATTTTTGATGAATTCGATCAAAATGGAAGTTGGGGGAATAGATTAAATATAGAAGGATCTCATAAGTGTCATTAGGGTTTAGTTGGTGCTAACTGAATTTAAGTTCACTAATATTAAAGTTTTGAGACTAAAACTATGATGTGACAAGCTAGTAACTTAAACACAAATTTTTTACAAGTTAATGGAGACTAAGGACAATGAGAAATCAATAACTAAAGGATACAATAAACATGATGATACGTTTAAAGGTTACATATGTGATCGTGTGATGCATACAACTCTAACCTACGATATTATCATCATCATTATCAAACACTAATGTTGGATTTAGAGATTCAATAATATTAGTGTCACAAGAACGAAATCTTAATCAAGTACGAAGGTCAAGCTATGTAATCAACATCAAGAAAACTTATAAGGACTAGGTTATACTTGAATAAGTTAACCTAAGTACCTACTTTGAAAACTTTTATTTCATGATTTCAACTTATGTTTATTTAAAATGTACTACTTAATTTTATGAAAATAGATAATATAAGATAAAATTAAATTACTTTTGCAAAAAGAATAGAATTTTATAAATAAAATAAATTTTAAATATAGCCATGTACATTTTTATAATCAATTTCTTTTAATACTTTAAACTATGTATTTTTTTACTTAAAACCAAATTAACTAAGTTAAGATAGGTTTAATTATACGGGTTAAGGGTTTAGAATACTAATTTCAGTAATATAAGATAGAATTAAACACTAGCAGCTCAACATAGTAATACTAGGACACTTAGTCGCACACTTGGATCAAAATACTATCTGAATAACCATGAACACTTATGATACAAAACTATACCAAATCAAATCGGGTGCTGAAGCTACAGTTGACACAACAAACGAGTGAACACGTTCTAAGTTATTCAAGTAGTCTACGACACATGTGAGTTCATTCGTCCCTTTTCAAACTATTTGTTTTACTTTGGGACTGAGAAACATGTTTAAATATTTTATATAAATGTTTAGACATTTCTTAAACCTTTTATATCATTTTATGATTATATGATTCTAGGAATCTTGAATACTATTGAAACTATATTCTCAAGATTCTTATATACTTGAAACTTTAACGCTTGGAAAACTTGAAATGCATAACTTTGAAACTATGAGGAATGGGATTCCGGGTGCAAAGCAGGTACATGTGCACATGGTACGGGGAAAACTAAATACTTGATTCTATATGCTATCAGACTTCGTAAGACAGACTGATTGGCCTCCATGTCTCTAGGATTCACTCCCCTCTAGTCATTCAGTGTTTTTCTTTGTCAGGACCTTGTAAGACAGACTGATTGGCCTCCGTGAGTGTCTCAAGGATTCACTCCCCTCTAGTCATTCAGTGTTCTTCATTGTCCATCCATGGTTTTTTGACGAGTGACTAGGATGATTATGGTTCCATCTAGTTGACCGAGTGTCATCTTATGGTACCCTCTAACTATGCACCGATGTTGACAGTCACACCCAGTCAACTTCTACGGATTGATACTGAATGCCTCCGTGAGTGTCTTTAGGAGTTGCTCCCCTTTGGGATTCAGTTTTTCGTAGATGTAAACTCAAAACTTGGACTTCAAACTCTAATGAACTGGAAAAATCAGTTTAATCAGAATTCCTAAAAACTATGTCGGATGTGGATTTGAATGCTAGGTAAAACGCTTAATTATCATTAAGAATAATATCATTTGCGGTTTAGTATGTGGTGGGCTGGCGTCTGGGTTTGAACCTACGTATGCCATATATATAAGAATACCGGGCTGGAGAGGATAGGTGGTTGTTAAAGAGGTTAAACATATGTGAGGAAATCCAAACTAAAAATATTAACAGATGTCATTAAATGAATATTAAACATACGGTGTATTTGTGTGGGTGACGATTCGCATGAATATACTTGTAAGTTTAACGTTCTGAATGATATATTATAATTTGAAAACCATACTGGAAAGTAACGTTGTCATCGTGTTCGAACGAGTGACGATTCGTACGGATACGCACGAAAACGATACGATCTGATGGAACAATAAAAAATGAACGTTTTTGAAATTTTAAAAATATAAATGTAAAAACATATTTAGTTAATTTACTAGGAATTTCCACCTTAAATAATTTATAAATGTTTAATTTTAAAACCTTACGTAATATTTCGCGTAACTACAATACAACACGTTAAAACGAAACTGAACAAAACCGAAACGCATCCAAACAATCGGGACTATAAAAATCTTTGAAACCTTTTCTTTCCCCCACATTTTCAAGAAAATACCCCCTCTCTCCTCCGTTTCCGAAACACACTCTCTCTAACTTCAAACCTTCATATCTTCTTCAACACTCAACCAAATTTGATGATTTAGTAGTCAAAACGATCATGGGAAAGAGAAGAACAAAGAAGTACAAAGGATTGGAGGAGAAACGAGTTCGTTTAATCGCAGTTCTAGAAAAAAGGTTTGGTTGAAATAGGGTTTTCTCACTTTTCAGCTCTTGATCTTTGGAATCGATTTTGGCACTTCAAAACTGTTAGGGAATGTGCGAAAATGGTGTAGGAATTCATGGAACATGTTAGCATGAGCTTTGGAAGGGTTGAAATTGGCAAAAAAAAGGGTGATTGGTTAGTATCGATGGAAGGATGGTATTGACTAGTAGTATCGATGGAACCATATTGAACCAGCTCCAAAAACCATTCGATATTACTAATCTCGACAGACTTAAAATCTATGGGATAAGATCAATGATGTGAGAAATGATGCTCTCCAAATACCAGGACCAAAGGGCCGTCGATACTGATAGTATCGATGGCTTAGGAGCTAATTAAGATGGGCATGTCGATACTGCAATATCGATGGGTGTCACATGTGTGTAACCTTAACCATTGATCCTAACCTAAAGATACTAGTCTGGTAATGTCGATACTGATGCGGAGAGGAACAAGTTCGATGGTCCAAGGAGGGTTGAAGTCAAATCTAGTCGATACTAAGGTCGGGGCATCGAGATTAACCTTGTTGAACTTAATAGTATCGACAAGGGGAGACTTGAACTTTTGAAGCCATGGTAGATCACTTGCCCATCGATATTGGTGGTCTAAGGTCATCGATACTAATCAGGCCCCATCGAGAATATCATCTTAGCTTAATCCAAGTAGTTAAAACTCAAGTTTTGATGAATTTGGGGGAATAGATTAAATATAGAAGGATCACATAAGTGTCATTAGGGTTTAGTTGGTGTTAACCGAATTTATGTTCACTAATATTAAAGTTTTGAGACAAAAACTATGATGTGACAACCTAGTAACTTAAACATAAATTTTTTTACAAGTTAATGGAGACTAAGGACAATGAGAAATCAATAACCAAAGGATAGAATAAACATGATGATACGATTGAAGGTTACGTATGTAATTGTGTGATGCATCCAACCCTAACCTTCGATATTATCATCATCATTATCAAACACTAATGTTGGATTTAGAGATTCAATAAGGTTAGTGTCACAAGAACGAAATCTTAGTCAAGTACGAAGGTCAAGTTATGTAATCAACATTAAGAAAACTTAAAAGGACTAGGTTATACTTGAATAAGTTAACCTAAGTCCCTACTTTGAAAACTTTATATTTCATGATTTTAACTTATGTTTATTTAAAATGTACTACTTAATTTTATGAAAATAGATAACATAAGATAAAATCAAATTACTTTTGCAAAAAGAATAGAGTTTTATAAATAAAATAAATTTTCTTTATAGCCATGTACATTTTTATAATCAATTTCTTTTAATACTTTAAACTATGTATTTTTATACTTAAAACCAAATTAACTAAGTTAAGATACGTTTAATTATATGGATTTAGGGTTTAGAATACTAAGTCCAGTAATATCAGATATAATTAAACACTAGTAACTCAACATAGTAATACTAGGACACTTATCGCACACTTGGATCAAAATACTATATGAATAACTATGAACACTTACGATAAAAACTATAACAAATGAAATCGGGTGCTGAAGCTACATGTGATACAACAAACGAGCGAACGCGTTCTAGGTTATTCAAGTAGTCTACGTCACAGGTGAGTTCATTCGTCCCTTTTCAAACTATTTGTTTTACTTCGGGACAGAGAAACATGTTTAAATATTTTATATAAATGTTTAGACATTTCTTAAACCTTTCATATCATTTTATGATTCTATGATTCCTGGATTCTTGAATACTTTTGAAACTATATTCTCAAGATTCTTATATACTAGAAACTTTAATGCTTGGAAAACTTGAAATGCATAACTTTGAATCTATGAGGAATGGGATTCCGGGTGCAAAGCAGGTACATGTGCACATGGTACGGGGAAAACTAAATACTTGATTCTATATGCTATTGGACTTCGTAAGACAGACTGATTGGCCTCTGTGAGTGTCCCTAGGATTCACTCCCCTCTAGTCATTCAGAGTTCTTCGTTTTCAGGACCTTGTAAGACAGACTGATTGGCCTCCTTGAGTGTCTCAAGGATTCACTGCCATATAGTCATTCAGTGTTCTTCATTGTCCATCCATGGTTTTGTGACGAGTGACTAGGATGATTATGGTTCCATCTAGTTGACCGAGTGTCATCTTATGGTACCCTCTAACTACGCAGCGATGTTGAAAGTCGCACCCAGTTTAGTTCTACGGATTGATACTGAATGCTTCCGTGAGTGTCTCTAGGAGTCGCTCCCCTCTGGTATTCAGTTTTCCATAGATGTAAACTCAAAACTTGGTTTTCGAACTCTAATGAACTGGAAAAATCAGTTTAATTAGAATTCCTAAAACTATGTCGGATGTGGATTTGAATGGTAGGTAAAACGCTTAATTATCATTTAGAACGATATCATTTGCGGTTTAGTATGTGGTGGGCTCGTGGCTTGGCTTGACCTTACGTATATCCTATATATAAGCATACCGAATTGGAGAGGATATGTGTTTGTTAATGAGGTTAAGGTGGCTACCGAAAAGGTTTTTGAAACTCATTTTCAAATACTAAATTTTATGAGCTCACCAACCATGTGTTGATTTGGTTTACTTTCATGTTTTTGTCTCAGGTGATGTAGAGGACTAGGTTAAGATCGCAGGATGCATACTAGGATGCCAAGATAGTGGACCTAGTAACTTTTGGGAAGCACAGATTTTGTTTATAGCTGGTGAATCATTTTGATGTCTTGTACGGTTACAAGTTGGCAAACTTATGATTCTAGTGGAAATGTTTGCTTAGTTAAATTATCACAAATCACAATTGTAATTTAACTTTGAAACTTTTAGATTAATTATTATTGTGCTTTAGTTATTCTAAAATGTTGTGCTATGTATACAATCTGATCACTCCGATTATCACACGATATCACACCTTGAGACCTTTCCACCGGACGAAAAAGTTGATCCAGCCCGCCGGCTCGGGGTGTGACAATGTATGAGAAGATATCTTCCTTCATTTTCTTCAGGGGCAAGGTACCAATGGTAAGAATAAGATTTGGTGCCGTCGGTTGATGATAATCTGAATGAACCTTGGGAACGTCAGAAATCTCTCCTTTCGCTTCCCATTGATATTGTCATACCTGTCTCTAAAGATCATCCTTGAATAGTTGAAGTCTAAGCCAGAACAATGGCTACCATACTTGAGCTCAGTTTCTGGTTAAGTACATCATAACCTCCTTTGCATCCAGATAGACACTGAGTCACGATATGGGCTAGATATCTCCAGTAAGGATGTAGAAGTTTCATCTTTGTCGGAGGGTAAAGACCCTCATATCCTATCCTCAAGATAGTGCTATGAATAAGCTCCTGGTCCAACTCCACAGGATCAGACTCCTTATCCCCAAAATGAAGACACTCTCGAATGATCTGCTTCGTGACGACCACTGGCTGTCCCTAAACTTTGCCAATCAGACAGATTTTTCCATTTGCGTTAGTGCTTTCAGCAGTGGAGTTGCAGAATTCATGAATAAAGGTAGAAATAATCTGTGGACACTCCACAATGGCGAAGTTGATAGGAGAAAGAACCGTAGCTTAGCCATCTGAAAAAGAAATAAGTTAAGTTAGAGATTAAATTAAATTAAAAATAAAAAGTCAAAGTCAAAGGTCAAACTGTAAGTCAAAGTCAATGGTCAAAGGTCAAAGTCAGAAATCGAAAGTCAAAGTCAAAATGGAGTTCTCGAAATTGAGGGAATACACGAAGAAACAGGAGTTCACAAAACTATTTTCACGAAATTAAGATAATGAAAATAAGTTCATGAAGCATTGTTCAGGAAGACAAGTACTCAAAATTCAATTTTCGTGAACTTAAAATCCTTTGGAACTCCTTCAATTTTGCTCCTTGGAACTCCATTTTTTACTCGAAATGTTCGGAATTGTTAGGCGACCAACATATGTAAAGATCGGTTCTCAATTTCGAGTACTTCTAGTTGATTTGACCAACAGACTTCTAGTTTACAAAGGAAAGTACTAGAAAGCGGTTTTTGTTCGATAACTTTTTGTTTAACGATCCAAATTGAATAAAAATCTATACCTAAGTTTCCCTAGAGTAGATCTACAAGGAGGTCAGAGTGGATTTTCTAAAAGGTTTCCAAATAAGAAGATCGCATAGAGAGAGAAAATACGGTACTCAAAGTGGCTGTATTCGAAATGACCCCTTCACGAAGCTTTTATAGGCAGGGTCAATACACGAAACAAGTTCGTGTACTTGTCTTCATGTACTCTGTTTCGAAAACCGACTTTCAAGTACTATACTTTAATAAAATAAAAATAAAATAAAATAAATAACCTCAAGAACTTTGGACAAGTTCAAGGTTGAGTCGTGTCAATTTTGTGAGTTCAAATATTTTTTAGAAATTTGACCATTTTAAAATAATTCCTTACAGAAACCCAATCTTTAAAATAATTATACCCCACCAATGATTTCCTCTCGTTTATCCATAATTCAAAGATAAGATTTATTATCTAAAATTTTTTATTGTTTTTCTGAAATCCTTTTGGGAAGTTTATGGACAATCAGACAGTTAATCCAAATCAACATGCAACCTATCAATTTTGCGAAATCTTTTGTTTCAAAACTTGATTGTGTTTCAACGAACTTAAAACGTTTTGACAGAGTTTTAATATGTGAAAAGAAAGAGCAGATCTTATCATATTAGAGTCAAGAACAAGAAGGGGTTCTATCATCTTTGTGCACATTGGCATCTTTTATTTTACTGATTTGCAGACACATTGGTCTTAACATCACACATCCAGGTCTTTGCTTACGCAAAACAGAGGATGCTTCAGTTAGTATTTTACTCTATTTGTTTACACAAAACATAGAAAATACCCGAGTTTTCTTAAAACGATTTCAAGTTTATCAAAACACAATCTTATTTTGCCTTAAGGATTTTTACAAAAAGTCAAATAGTTATTGTGTTTGTCCAGTTATCTGAATTTCCAATCTTCTTATAGGAAACGAGCTTTAATTTCTTAGCGATTTATACTTATCTAAAGCTGTAATTTCTTAGAAATTATGCTAAGGTGGTGAATTTCTAAGTGTCAGAAATCATTTCACTTCCCATTGAACCATTTCACCTGACTATCCAAATAAAATCTTTTTGTATTTTTATAAAATTTTTGAAAAGATAAAATATTATTGTATTTTTCTTAGAATCCACTCCCCCTAAACTTGTAGATCAACTTAAAACCAAAAATATTTTTGTTGTTTTTGTAAATATTCTCCCCCTAAATTTGTGATCTAAAAATTAAAATAAAAACAAAATACAAATTTTAATGTATTTACAAAAATTGTCATAGTCAAAACTTATTAGTTTGAGTGAGGCAAGCAGATGGTGGAAGTGAGCTGTATCAAATGGTTTGGTGAAAAAATCCGCCAGATTGTCATATGTGTGGACCTTTTCAAGATGGATCAACTTACGTTTGAAACAGTCCCAGATAAAGTGAATCCGAATATCAATATGTTTAGTTTTGGAATGTTGTACCGGATTCTTGATGATCTGTAGAGCTGCTTCATTATCACAGTATATAAGAGAGTCATGAAAATTCAAACCATAATCGAGAAGCTGTTGTTGTATCCAGATGACCTGAGAGCAAAAACTGGAGGCAGCGACATAGTTAGTTTCCGCAGTGGAAGTGGATAATGTTGTCTGCTTCTTGCACTGCCATGAGACAAGGCGATCTCTTAGATACTGAAATCCACCTATGGTTGACTTCCTGCCTAAATTGCAACCACCAAAATCACTGTCAGAGTAAGCAAATAATTTGAACTTAGAGTTCTTAGGATACCACAAACCGAGACAAGGTTTCCCGACGAGGTAACGAAAGATCCTATTGGCAACAATCAGATGAGAAGCCTTCAAATTCGCTGTCTGGCACACTGACATACAAAAAACAGGATGTCTGGTCTGCGGACGGTCAGGTACATCAGTGAACCAATCATAGATCTGTAAAGATGCTGGTCAACATCTTCACCATCTGAATCCGAAATCAAAACAGGACGTGCAGCCATAGGAATGGAAGCGGGCTTTGAGTCGAATATGTTGAACTTGGTGAGAATATCGGTGACATACTTGCCCTGATGAATCAGCATACCCTTTGGATCTTGCTTACCTGAAGACCTAAGAAAAAGGTCATCTCCCCCATTGCATTCATCTCAAACTTCTTCTTCATTCGGCTTCAAACTCTTTACACAACACCGAGCTCGTGGAACCGAAGGATCAGTGTCTGATCTACAGCTCCACGGGTATATTCGTTTAACAGTAGATGATCCGTGAGTGTTGCATACCATGCTCGTGATGCCTAATGAATGCCGTACATGGCTTTGTCTAGCTTGTAGACGTGGTAGGGAAACTGCGAATCCTCGAACCCGAGAGGTTGACATACATAAATCTCTTCCTTGACCATCCCATATAAGAAAGCAGTCTTCATGTCCATCTGATAAACTGTGAAGCTCATATATGAAGCATAGGACAGAAAGATGCGAATTTCCTTAAGTCTTGAAACCGGTGTGAAGACCTCCTCATAGTCAATACCATCATGTTGGTAGAAGCCCTTGACTACCAAACTTGCTTTCTTGCTGATGATTACACCCGAATGATCTCTTTTGTTTCTGAAGACCCATCTGGTTCCGATTGGCAGTTTCCCCTTAGGCAATAGAACCAGATTCCACACCTGGAGCTTTTGATACTGCATCTACTCTTATTGCATTACTTCAATCTAGCTTGACTCCTTAAGAGAAATCTTGATGTTCTTGGGTTCTACCTACGAAATAAGGCAAGAATATAAACAAGAATTAATTGGACCTGATTGACTGCGGGTGACGTTTCTTTCAGGTAAGGTGGTTTGAGCCAGAATAGATCTGCTTCGGGTAAGAACTCCTTCTGAAAGTGGTCCAATAATGTTCTCCATATGATGATTCTTATTGATTCTAGAGGTTGGCACGTCCTCCACAGCTAGATTGTCAAGTAGGTTGCTGATGTGAGTTAGCTGATCTTCACTGGAGGAAGTAGTGTTATAAGTGGGAGCTGTTTCACTGGCATCAGCTCCAGTATCCACACAATGTTCCTCAGGGATGTGGTATGAGAATAATGGATTGTCAAACGTCTAGGGAGAAGAAGAAGAGGTTTGATCTGTCTCCATAGTTGGTTGAGCAGACTGAGAAGTCTTCGGATCTGATGGGACGACTTCATTGATCGGTTGAACTCGATCATACATGCGTGGCGGGTCAGCTGTCAGAAGCTTAGGGTCATATGGAACATAGTCAACCCAGTAGTGCATGTTGTCACTTTTGTAGAAACTGTCTTCAGGATTAAAGGGTCCTGCACTCTTAAATGTAGAATCATACTGAAATAGCCAGTTTGGACCTGAACCAGAATCGGTGTTGTTCATCTCTTGCCAGTTAATGTAATATGATTCCACTATCAGCCGAGTCTTCTTGTTGTACACCCGATAAGTAGCTTTCTCAGCAAAATAGCCCACGAAGTAACACTCATCCGCTTTGTCATCAAACTTGTGATTCGGTTAAGTGTGGAGGAGAGTGAAAGGGCATCCAAATGATTTGAAGTGACCGACCTTCGTCTTCTGATTGAAGAATATATTATAAGGAGTCTTCTAATGGCGCTTGTTCGGTAGAGATCGATTCTGAACATAGGAAGTTGTGTTGACAGCTTCCGCCCAGAAGAAAATTGGCAGCTTTGACTCAGACAACATGGTCCGTGCAACGTCGATAAGTGTTCTGTTCTTTCTCTCAGCTACTCCATTTTGCTGAGGTGTACGAGCTGCATTGTACTATCGAGCAATTCCCTTTTCATCGCAGGAATCAATATGAGTCTGATTTCTAAACTCGGTACCATTGTCAGTTCTGATCACCTTCACTTTCAAGTTATTCTGATTCTTAATCAAGGTAATGAACTTCTTCAGGATCTCTGGTGTCTCATCCTTTTTACCAAGAAAAAAGAAACAACTAAATCTGCAATAATCATCTTTAATCACGAGACAATATGACTTCTTACCGATGCTCATGACATTGACCGGTCCGAAAAGATCCATACGAAGAAGTTACAGAATTGATGAAATTGAATTGAACAATTTGGGCTTGTGGGGTCTCTTGTGTCGCTTCCCTTGGCACATGCGATGCACTTCTCAATGGAAGAGAAGTCCTTTGAAGGAAGTCCAATGCCGTGATCTCCCTTGGCCAATTTCTTGAGATTCTTTAAGTTGACATGACCCAGTCGACGATGCCATAATAAGTAGTGAGTCTCCGATGCCTTAGAAAACAAGCAAGTGTTTTCTGTGTGTGAATCAGAATTCATGTTGATGATGTAGGCTTTCTTGATTCTCGGAGTACTCGTCAAGATCCACTTATCTAGAATTACAAATCCGGGCTTCAAGATTAGACACTTTGTTGGTGAAATGTGTTGAAAAACTCTTGTCACAAATCTGTGAGTCACTCAACAAGCTGTGGTTGAAGTCTTCGACATACTACACATCTACAAAACTCAGAGTTTCATTTGTAACAGTGCCCTTCATGCTTCTCTTCCACCTTTGTCTCCAGTGAACGAGACATAACCTCCCTTAAACGGTGTAACAGTGTGTAACTGAGAAAAATCCCCAGTCATGTGCTGGGAGCAACCACTATCCATGTACCAAACATTCATCAACTTATTTGGTCGTCCCTGCATGGTACACACACATTTAATGAGAAACAGGTACCCAAATCATAACAGATTTAGGTACTTTTGGAACTTTGAGGCTTTGTTTGTTCTTGCCCTTGGGTTTCTGACTTGGCCCTCCGAATAGCGGGCTTGATTCCACTTTTATGATCAATTGGTTTTAAGGGAGGTTTCACTTGTGGCTTACTATTCCACTATGGTTTACTTTTAGTTTTGAAAACCTTTGATTTTTGTTTATGAAACCCAGATTGATTTTGTTGTGTTGGCATGGTCCTTTTGGCAGTGGGATGATTCTGAGTCATCTTCTGAGGTTTCACCCTAGGCTTGGAGGATTGGTGAGTCCGCATTGGTCTACTTGCGTGTTTAACCTCAGGTGTGACCTTCTGATTCTTCCCATAAAGAATTCAATAGGTCGGTGTAGACAGTGTCTTGCGATGTGGTCTGGTCTCCCACATGCATAGCAACATACCTCGTCATGAAACTCCTTTGGGTCAAATGGCTTTACATCACAATCACTTTGACCAGGAGATGAACTTGTGGAGGCTTGTTCCAATGACCCAGTTGGAACATAAGCTTCATAGTTAGGATTTAACTTTGAACCTGCCTCTCTAGTGATTGTGGGATAAGCCCCGTTTACCTTTTCTGTCAAAAGAGAGGAATTTGATTCTAAGACACATTTGTTTTTATCATTATCACCATTTTTAACAAAATTAGACTTAAAATTCTTAAACATTTCATTCGGTTTAATTTGGTTTGTTTCAAACTGTCCAACAAAGTCAACTTTTGGAACAAAATGTGATTTACTAGATGAACAATTTGTGCTCATGCCAGCACTTCTTGCTTCTTCCTTCTCACTTCGACTTGTAGCACTTAAACTTTTTGCACAAACCTTAGGATTATCAGAACGATTTAAATCAGTTAAAACAGGATCCGTTGTAAGTGAAACTGGTTTGCTAGAACCAGTGGTGAACTCAAACCTTCGGTCTGACTTAAACAACATATCATCTACAGACTTGTTGATCTTGGTCATAATCAAGTAATTATGGTTGAAAGGTGGTTTCACTTCACTAGAAACCAAGCCTTATTGTTTCCCTTCCCCTGTTCTCAAAGTCAACCAATTTAGCCACCACATTACTTGAGTCGTCATATTTGTCAATTCTGATTTTAGTTTTGGACAACTCAGTTTTAGCTTATTCTAACTCTGAGGTAATCTCAACTATCCGACGCTTGGCGTCCTGATAGTTAGACTCCTTGTCACTTAAAAGCTCTTTCAATTTTGAAATATCATGCCTTTCAGCATCAAGTTTCTTTTTGAAAATTTCACCATTTTTAAGAAACTCAGAGACAAAATATTTAAGTTTGGTGACTTCCTTGATTAGGGCCTCATTGTGAGATCGATATTTAAAAACCTTTTCAGTGCAAGAAGTCGAGCAGAGATTTTCAGTTACCTCATTGCGTTTTTCATCAACCTCAGCCATGAATGCATGGCTCAATGTCACCTCCAGCTCCTGCACTTGGTCACTCCATTCATAAGAATCAGTCTCTTGTGTAACCAGTGCCTTTGATGTACCAACTCCTGCTCATGCCTTCTCTTTGGCTTCTTATATGCCTTTTTCACAGTCTTGGGCAGCTTGCACTCACTAGCAAAGTGACCCAGTTGGTGGCAGTTGTAACATTTGGTCTTGGCCTTGTCAAACCCGAGCTTCATTCCTTGGTTGTTCCCGAGGCTATTCTTCTCGTATTTCTTGATAAAATTTTTGGCTTGGAAGACTGCCATGGCCATCTGCCATTCGGTGATCATCTCCTCAACATCTGCAGATAGCCATCTACCGTTAACTTGATTCATCGAATTCAGTGGGAACTCAGATAGCCATCTACCGTTACTTGAGTTCTCGTAGAAAAACAGCTACGATGCAAGCATCAGTCTGACACCTTTTGAGACCATGTATGGTAGAAAATGTTGGTCGCCTTTCTGTTCGAGCAAGGTCGGTGAATCGCATATCACGAGTCTTGAAAACATTCAGGGAACGATCGAGAAGATTCTTAAGATCTGTGACAACTTATTAGCTACTCAAAGCTGACAGAAGATCTACACTAATAAACAAAGAAAACCCTTGGAATTTCAATTAGATGACATGGTACTCCTAAAGGTATCACCATGGAAAGGAGTCATACGATTCGGGGAGAAAGGCAAACTTGCTCCACGTTATGTAGGTCCTTTTCAAATCATAGAAAGGATTATAAAGTAACCTACTAACTGGAACTTCCTTCGGAACTCAGCAATGTTCATCCGACCTTCCATGTCTCTAGCTTAAAGAAATGCCTCATTGATCAGGATCTTCAAATAGTTCTCGATGATATTCGTATTGATAATACCATGCACTTTGTTGAGAAGCCTATAGAAATTATGGATCGTAACATTAAAAAAATCAAACGCAGTGTAGGATCAATTAGGAGCTCGGAAACAATCCGGTTCCAATGGATATCTACTCGACAGCCTCTGGAATAGTGCGGAATCCTATTCCAGGGTTTTCCAAAACAGCAACCGTGGTGATCCGAAGGTGAAGGATGGACGTTTAATCGAGAATCGAACACCACGGGATGTGAATCGAACTTGGATGTGCAATGGCCGCTCTAATCTCCTAGGGTTTTGACTCTGGGTTCTCAGGAAAGAAGGAGGGCTCTCAAACGTTAGGTTTAATGAAGTTTGAACATGTATATATAAGTTTCATCATTCGGCTGAATGAGAGGCCGAAGCAACTCATTCGGCGAATGAGTCATTCGTTTACCCTAGTCATTCGCTAGGCGTTCATTCGGTCGAATGACTTCATTCATAGAGACATTCGTCCGAATGAGTCTGTTAAACATATAAACTAAAAGTTAAACATACTCAAACACATATAATCAATAATTGACATTAAGAACAATATAGAAAGACCACTTCCATTAATATCATAAGCTTTATACACAAAGTATAGTACAAAATAGAACTAGGGACATTTAATGCATCTACAAACTCCCCCTTGGACCTAGTTCATCCTTTTGAAGTGTCTTTCTTGAAATGTTTGTCTGAAATGGCTTTCCAATCAGCTCCAGCATGTATCCTGAACACCATACAAATACGAATGACTCTCATGAACTGCATGGCTTGTTCTATGTCAGCAAAATCAAAGAACATCTGATGGAGGTACAAAATCTTTACATCACTGTGAGATAGATTGGTCAACCACATTGGATCAAATATGCTTTCAGTCTCCCACTTCTTCTCTTTGCACATCACAATCACAGCCTCTCCAGTACGCTCGTCATAGTACCACCATCGGAAGCCTTCCATAAAGTCTTGACGCATCTTCCTCAACGGAATCTTCTTCATGACTTTAGGAGGAAGCCACTTCAGGATAACTTTATGCTTTCGGGTATCTCCATCAATCCCTGAGCCATTGCTGTATAACATCTTCAAGCGTGCAAGTTGATTGACTTCGAATCCTGACCGCGTCTTGAAATCATGTGGATGCTTGAAATAATCAATTCCTCTTTCTCTCTTTACCGCATAGCATCCCAAATCATGAGAGTATGCCCAGCTGAGAATCTGACCTCTAGCTTTGTAGCCTTTGGTCCTATATAGTTTGGTGTGTGTAGCTGGCATCTTCACATTGCTTTCCTTCTTTAAGGTCTCCCAGTACGCTTTCCATTCTTCTTTCCTTTGTTAAATGTCATTAGCTAATGACTTACTAACACTGACTTGTTCTTCTACATATCTGCTCAGCATTTCTTCAGTGGCTTGATCAAAGAGATCAGTGAAAGTTGGTAGTTCGTCCTCAGCCGATGTATACTTTGCAGTTTCCTCCTCTGTTATGTCTTCCAGAATAACTTCATAAACATCATCAAAAATTTCTGGAGACGGCTCATCAAAAACCGGAGCTGATGTGTCATCGATCACAACCTCGTCAGGATTCAACCTGAACAACTCAGCAATCTGCTCCTTTGATAAACAGTGGATAATCTCCCCTCCTCTTTATCGTGGCTCACTGAGTGCTGTATAATTCCCTGAGCGTCCAGAATCATAGTAAGTGTCTCATCCATTCGACGTCTCAACGGCACAGCTTCGACTTCCTTAGTAGCTGTAGGTTCTTCAGTCTGAGCAGGAGGAGGAGAAGGAGCTTTAGCACCCTTATCATGCTTTGTCTTTATGCGTATCTCAGAAGGAGGGGCTTGGTCATCATCATCATTATCATCATCAGAACTGGAAGAACCTGTAGACCCACTCCCAGATCCTTCCTGATCATCACCATCAGAGTAGTCATCTTTGTCTGACTCCTCATAATGAACCTTCTCCTCATCAGATTCCTCCTCTTCTTTTTCATCATCTTCTTCTTCTTCTTTCTCTGCATCTGAATCATCGGAGTTGGCTGTGGTGACTTCGATCCTTGGAGTGCCCTCTTTAAGATTTTCAATGTGTTTTGCAAGTCGGGCGTTCTCCTCTTCCAAAGACAGGATCCTGTTACTGAAATCAGTGGTAGTCAAAGCCAACTGATTGTGCTCATCAATGTACTTGAGCAGTTGTTCTTCCTGTTGAGCTGATTTCGCTCTCAGATCACCCCTTGATCTACTGCCTGAAGTAACAACGCATCTTGATCAGTTATCCTCTAAGTGAGCTGAGCAATCAGTTGTTCTTGCTCTCTATTCTTCTACTCCTTTCCAGGTTCCCTTCCATCAATCTAAGGACCATACTGTTCAGTGTACTCAACTGCTCGACCACTGACACAGTAGGTATGATCACATCAGCTCGTGTGGTGGAGGGACTAGCAAAGGCAGCAGTGTATATTGGAGCCTGAACAACAGAGGTGGTCAGAGGGGCGACAGTAGAACGAGTCGGAACAACCCTTGACCTGGCCAGTGAAAATACTGCAACTGCTGCCACTGATGTAACAGTCATTGTAGCAGCAGTCGACAGTTCTGACCTCCCCTGAAAGAGAAACCTAGCCCTTTTCCTCCTGGCTACGGGAGATGATGTAGCCTGAGTAGCAGCAACAGTAATAGCTGCAGTGGCTGGAGCAGAGGTACGTGGAGGAGGTGAGATATCAAACTCAGGAACAAATGAAGGATCAGTGATCTCTTCAAACTCGACTTCACTTCATTTCCTCCTCTTCTTCATCAGTGTACCTCCCACCCAAACATCCTCAAACTCATCATCAGGAGTGTCCTCTGAATCTGAACAATCAGCACCTTCACCTCCAGCCTCACCACCTTCATCCTCTGATTCATCAGAATCCTCCTTGTCTTCTACTAAGGTAGTACCAGTAATATCAAGTGGAGTAGAAACTGTGGATGTAGTGGTGGCAATAAAATCCAGATCCATCAAGGAATCAATATCCACATCATCATCAGCATCAACAGATGTACTAACTCCAGCAACTGTGCTAACACCAACTGCACTAACCCCCGTCACTCCAACCTCAAAAGTACTAACACTAGCATTGGTAACAATGACATCAACAGTCGAACCGAAACCAACACTAACACCACTAACACCAGCCCCTGCCTCACCTTCACCACCATCTCCATCATCACCCTCATCACCAGAAACAACTATATCCTCCATGCCTGAATCTGAGTCATTGTGTCTCCATCTCCTACCAACTGGAGCTACGTAATCAGGTCTCAGAAGATGACCAAACGTTGTACGTACTGTAGGCTTCATATCCTTTCCTCTGTATGGCATCACTCTGTTGAGAGTAATGTCATTCATATGCTCCAAGCGAATAATATCAGCATTGATCTTCGGCAAATCTGGTAACTGAGCATCAATCAACTGCTGGAGGAACCGAGGATACATGAGAAACTTCTTATCTCCCTTGAGCATCACATTTTCCTTCATGTGAGTGAAGATCATCTCTGAGAAATTGAAGGGCCTGTTCAGCACCAAGGCCACGAATGCACACTGAATTGTCTCCCTCATATCATCAAAACCGCCTCTCCTAGATCCCAGGCAGTGAATGAGCACGTGTGCTAGATACTTGAATTGAGGAGACATGTACGCCTTGTTGAGAATCCCAGCTCCAAGATCACCTTCATACTTGCACCACATGAAACATCCACGAACTAAGTAGCGGTCAAGCAGAATCGGCTGATCTGGTGTATCCTGAAAGCCACATACCCTCCTGATATACTCAGCAGATATAATCACATCATGACCTTGTACCTTCCCTCTAATAACTTGTGGCTCAACCTCATAGTCTATGTCAGCAGATGTCCAGATATCCTGCTGATGAGACTGATAGGGGACATGAATGGTAGAGACGGCAGCAAAAATCCTGGATCGTCTCAGAAATGTGATGATCTCAGTGAAATGTCAAGCATTAGGCGTGGTGAGATCTAGGTGTGCACAAATGTTGTTCTTTGTCACTGATTTGTATCCATCCATACTGAAAAACGAAGAAATACACATATTAGTACAATAGTTTAACAGTAGATTCAAATCAGAACAAATAACACTTAGACAATTTGACGGAATGTAATTGATTGGCCGAATGTCTTATGGTCGAATGAGCACATTGACCGAGTGAGTCATTCTTTCGAATGAGTCATTCGTCGAAAGAACTTTATTTGCCGAATGAGTTTCATTCGTTGAAAGAGCTTTATTCGCCGAATGAGCCATTCTCGAATGGCGTCATTCGGCTGACTGTTGAGATTCAAGTTCCAGTTGACAAAACTTCAAATCAGTCCACAAAAGTTACATTTCCATACTCAGAAATGACCGACTAGCACTTTTAAAACTGGTCACATGTGGTTTAGAGTTCATTTTGATCATCTATTCAAGGGCGATAATTAGAAACCGTAAAACCCTAGATTTGGGACTGTTTTCTGAGATTCCACGGTCAAAATTCTGTTTCTTTGGGCCCACAAGTACCTGTGATGATTGCACAACGATTTATCAGCAAATAAAGCGGTTTGGTCCAAGGAAATCAAAGAACAATTGAGCTGTTTCATTCGCCGAATGACTCCAGCAAATGAGCTGTTTCTCCCCATACTCATTCGCCGAATGAGATGCATTCTCAATGTTCATTCGACGAATGAACCAACGAATGGCCTCCTTCGACCCAGTTTGATTCGATAGAATGACTCATTCGTCATGTTCATTCGTACGAATAAGACCTTGCACTCACAAACACAACTTGAATTCAAAATTTAACATTACGATCTGTTAAATGGGTGCCATTATGAAGATAAGTGTGGTTGGTTAAGGATTCAGATATGACAGACATCCGAACTTACAAATGATCATCTTAAAACAAATTTTGAAAATAGAAACTCTTTTCGTGTTTTTTGAAACAAAATACAACTATACAACTAGCAACCAATAACAAAGAAACACATATTTTTGTGAGAAGTCTATTGAGAAAATAACACATTCACCTAATCACATCAAATCAGCATCATTGAATGTTCCACTTCAAACACCTTTGTTTTATGATATGATTACTGATATATATGTCCATTTTAAGCTTTTCAATACAAAACTTCTAAACTCATTAGATGATTACGCATGTTTTCTGACTAAGTTACCCATTTTATTTTAACTAGAAAAGATCAAAAGCAGTTTGTAACTCATATCTGCACAGCTTAGAACCTAACATCAAAAATTCTATAAGGTTCCAACTTATTTTCTTTTTGTATTTTTCTTTTTTCTCTCATGATAAACACATTCTCATGGATGGCTTCAGCTAGGTCTTTACAAAGAAGTATGGCACGCATACAGACCTGTGTTGACATGATTGACTTGTTCTATCCAAATGGACGGCTTCAGCTAGGTCTTTACAAAGCAATATGGCACGTGTATGGAATCGAACTTATTTTATTTTTGCATTTTTACAAGCTTAATACCAGCTTGATTTTATTTTATTTTCTTATGATTCAATCATTCTCATCTGAATGGACGGCTTCAGCTAGGTCTTTACAAACCAATATGGCACGTGTACAGATTTGAATTCATGAACCATTGGAAACCTTATTAGATCCTATGATGACAGGTGTATGCCTGATTTGAGTCAAAAACTATTTCTCACTTAGCTGGTTTTCTAAAACAGATCCCACGAATCAGACTTTCTAAGTTATCACAAATTGTCTATACATTATATAAAGTCAGCCTATCAGTACATCTATTCACAATTCTCATGTGTTTTCAGCTTACACATTTTCCTCAGCTTTTAAGACATAATAGGCTAACACATTACTTTCTCAAAGACGAATTTATCATTTTTATGATTTTAATTGTTTTTGTATTTTTCAAATTTTTTAAATGTTTTTGGTTTTTCAAATAACATACTTTTTCTCCCCTAAAAACCTAAAACAGAAAATATTTTTGAGTTTTTGATTAAAGAAATGAAATAACAGAAAAACTTAACAATGAAAAAAATAAAACAAAATGAAACTAACTAATAAAATCGATGATCATTTGTTAGATTAAGATGAAGGAAGGACTTCATCCTTTTGAAAAACACCATTAGCCGATAGCAGATATAAAAATCTGGGTTTATCAAAAGCTTTTGTAAAAAGATCGGCTTTGTGGTGATCGGTGTGTATTTTAACAACGTCGATGAGTTTCTTTTCGAAACAATCACGTATGAAGTGATATTTGATATCGATGTGTTTGGTTTTCGAGTGTTGAACTGGATTCTTAGTGACAGCTATGGCGGTAGTATTATCAACATAGATAGGAGAGTTAGAAAAATGTAACCCATAGTCCCTGAGTTGCTGTTGTATCCAGATGATTTGAAAACAGCAACTGGCAGCAGCAATGTATTCAGCTTCACAGGTTGAAGCAGACACCGATGTCTGCTTCTTGCACCGCCTGGTAACTAATCGGGTTCCAAAGAACTGACATCCCGCAGACGTTGACTTGAAGTCTCTTTTGCATCCGCCATAATCTGAATCACTGTATGCACTAAGCTCAAAATTATCATCATTAGGGTACCATAAGCCAAGATCCGGTGTACCCTTTAGATAACGCATAATCCTCTTCATAGCAATCAGATGTGATACTCTTGGTTTTGACTGAAAACTAGCACACAAGCATGTGGCGAACATGATATCTGGCCGAGAAGCAGTAAGATACATAAGAGATCCAATCATTCCTCGGTACAGAGTGGCATCTATTAACTCCCCCTTTTCGTCTGGTGTAATCCCGTGACTAACAGCCAGCGGGGTACCAGCAGGTTTTGCATCCGACATACTGAACCGGCTCAGAATGTCACCAACGTATTTGGTCTGATGAATGCATATCCCTGCCTCAGACTGATTCACCAGCAACCCGAGAAAAAATTTCATCTCTCCCATTGAGCTCATTTCAAACTTGTCTTTCATGACCTTCTCAAATTCCTTGCACAGACTATCATTAGTAGAATCAAAAATGATATCGTCCACATAAACTTGCACCAAGAGTAGATCACCATCCTTCTCTCGAATAAACAATGTACAGTCAATGACACATCTTCTGAACCCATTGTTCAGAAGCTGAGTAGATAGTGTCTCATACCATGCTTGCGGTGCTTGATGCAATCCATATAAAGCCTTGTCTAGCTTGTAGACTTGGTCACGATGCAATGGATCCTCAAATGCGGGAGGTTGACTGACATACACTGTTTCACTAATCACACCATGAAGGAATGCACTATTGACATCCATTTGATAGACTTTAAACTTCTTGAAGGATGCATATACCAAGAAAATACGAATTGCTTCAAGTCGAGCAACCGGTGCAAACACTTTATTATATTCCAATCCTTCAATCTGTCTGAATCCTTGAACCACCAGACGTGCCTTGTTTCGCACAATGATTCCATGATCATCCTTCTTGCAACGAAGAACCCATCTGGTGCCAATAACTTTTGCACCTTTCGGTTTGTCAACCAATTGCCAAACTCCTAACTTCTTGAATTGCAAGAGTTTTTCTTGCATGGCATCAACCCATGATTCCTCTCTCAATACTTCGGTGACTGTGCGTGGTTCAATTTGAGAGATGAAGCAAGAATGGGCACAGTAGTTTACATCAGCAAAGTCAAGAATATCAGCAAGGCCTCCATAAGATAACTGATTTCTTGTCTTAACCCCATCAAGAGGACTTCCAATAATGTTCTCGTGAGGATGAATACGGTTGATTCTTCTGACAGGATGAGCTGGAACTTCAACCTGTGGATCAAGATTGTTCAGATTCAAGTCCTCAAGTCCTGGCATAAGATTGTCACATTTGGTTCGGGGACTGCTGGCGGAACTGGGTTGTCATCTGTGTCTGAACTGTCATCATTTATCTATACTGTGGGAATTTAAGTGGATGAAGGTTGCACTGGTTCATCAGGTGCATTTTGTGCATCATACATCATTTGAACAGCAACATCTTCATCTGAGTACATGAGAGGCATATTGAATGAGTCGAAAAGGCCTGAATAGTCAAACATCCAATCTTGACCTTTCCTAGGTGGGGGCATAGAATGTCTCTGAACATCAACATGGTACCACTCCTCCACATTCTGAGTAGATCTGTTGTAGACTCTTTTATTAGGAGTGTTGTACCCAAGAAAGTACCCTTCTTCCACCTTCTTATTGAACTTGCCCTGCTCATGTTTCTTAAGCATCGTGCACGGTGCACCAAAAGGTTCAAGATACTTAAGATTTGGTTTTCTGTTGTGGAGCAGTTCAAAGCAAGTCTTCCCATGTCTCTTCACTATCAAAACCCAGTTCAATGTCTAGCAGGCATTTGCTACAGCTTCATTCCAGAACTGAACTGGAAGTGATGAATCAGCAAGCATCGTTCTAGCAGCCTTAATCAAAGTTCTGTTCTTCCTCTCAGCAACACCGTTCATTTGAGGGACATATGGAGCACTAAATTGTTGAACAATGCCCCGTGCATTACAAAAGTTCTCCATGTTGTGGCTCTTGAACTCCGTCCCATTGTCGGTTCTGAGCATACGAATCTTGAGCTTATAGAGGGATTCAAGTTTGGCCACCAACACATGAATACACTCAAACGTTTCAGATTTCTCCTTCAGAAAGAAAACCCAAGAGTATCTGGAATACTCATCAGTGATGACTAAACAGTATTGATCCCCAGCTATACTCTTGCGGTTCACTGGACCAAATAAATCCATGTGGAGAAGCTCAAGAGGAACAGTGATTGAATGAAATTTCTTCGGCTTGTGAGACTGCTTGGTCTGCTTTCCTTTCTTGCATGAAACACAGATATCAGATAGCTTAAAATTCTTCAGACTTACCCCCTCAACCAAGTCATTGTGTACCAAATGATTCATCTTGCGTAGACTCAAATGACCCATCCTCTTATGCCAAAGAATTGAATCTTTCTCAGTTTCCTTTGGCATAAAACATGAAGATGTGGAGGATGTAGTTGAAGTTGTGGCCATGTTGAGTACATACAAGTCCTGCTTACGGGTAGCTGACATTAAAATCAAATCTTTATGGAATAGTCACGCCTTGCTTGAGAATGTAGCATTTGGTGTCATAAAAAAGAACTTTGTATTGCTTTTCACAGATCTGTGACACTGATAGAAGATTATTCTCCAACTGCTTGACGTATCTGACTTTGTCGAAAGAAAATTGTCCATTTGACAGAATACCTTCTCCTGTTATGAACCCGCCTTTGTCGTCGGCAAATGCTACATAACTACCTCGAACAGAATTAACATTGGTGAGCAGCGATATATCTCCAGTCATGTGCCTAGAAGCCCCACTATCAACGATCCAAGAGTTGTTAAGAGCAGCTGTTGGGGCAACCTGCACAAACGCAAGCGATTAGTTCATTTTGGGAACCCAAGTCTTTACAGTCTTGGGTTGACCCAGTGAGTATCGGATCCAAACATCGATCCATTTACCATCCGGGGTAGCCTTTTCTGGAGTGGGTAAAGCTGAAGTCTCAGAAGACTTAACTTTCCAGACAGTGTTTTTGCTGAAAGAGTTTTTCAGGTAAATGGATGATGACTTTGCTTGATTGACATTAATAACTTTGAGAACATCCAAGTTCACCACTTTTTCTTTACCCTTGTCCAAAGGTTTACTCTGTTTGAGTTGTTTGGGTTTTTCAGATTTAACTTGTTTGACAACATGCTTATTTTGCTGTCTTGGTGATGCAACTTTCTGTCTAATCAACTCAGGACTGAATCTGACAATGTGTCTAGGTGCACCACATTCAAAGCAAACTTTGTTACCCTTTTTATGAAAATGTTTTAGTTCAGAAAAAGATTGCTTTTGTGGTTTAAAGACATTTGTTTTAGGCTTGTTCTGATTAAAACCCAAAGCCTTTTTCCCATTAGGCACAAGATTGTCAATCTTGTGTGACATACAAGCTTCATTCTCTTTTGAAGCCTTCACAAAGCTTAAAGCTTGATAGATTTTAGAAGATGAGATTGGGTCACCTTTCATGACTACATGTGAATGATTCTGAGCAACAACACACTTAGATGAATTGTCAGATTCATCCTCAGAATCTGAAACCCAATCTTCAACAATTCCTTCCACAAAAGATTCCTCTGACAATGAGGAACCCTCATCAGTAATCATCCCAATTGGATCAATTACTAATGGAGTTTTAACTTGGAAATCTTTAACATATTTGTCATCTGGTGAATTGACAAAGTTGTTTAAGATTGGTGGAGGACATTGTTGATAGCTCACTTTTCCCTTACCCTTCTGATCAGTACCCGTACTGATCATGTGCTCAATGATATAAGAGGAGCTTTCATAGCTCTTGAGCTTTTGACCTAACGTCTCATAGTCACACTTGACTATAGCTAACTTCTTCTTTATCTCATTGATTGTATTGAGATAAGAATTGATAGCATCTTGCTTGTTCAGAACATCAATCTCAGCCTCATGAAGTTGTCTGTTTAAAAGTTCAATTTTAGCTTGAAAATATTTTTCATTAGATTTTAAAACTTTGTTTGCCTCAATACATTGGTTGAGATCACTAATCAAGTCAGCATTATGCTTCTGATAAGCAAGGACCTTGCTGTCAAGGTCAACACAGTTAAAACATATAGAATAAGAAGATGAACATTCATCAGATACCTGATCTGACTGTGAAGTTGCAGTAGAAGTAGCAGATGAGTTTACCATCAAAGCAAACTGAGTAACAGGTTATTCAAGATCAGCATTATAATCAGCTTGAGTGTCTGAGTCTGACAAGCTTTCCGGCTCTAAACCAGATGTTTCTTCTATCCTGATCTGTGCTTCTCCAGAAGTGCGCTCTTCACTTGAATCATTGGCTTATGAATCACAGAAACACATGCTTTATCCTGTCCTCTCTGTTCAAAATTGAATCTGAAATCCCAATTTTCACCTTCATCTTGTTGAACCATCAATGCCTTGCTTGTATTTGAAGAACCAGCCTGAGCAGGAGAATCAATAGGAACAAGTCTTCTTTCTGGATTTGCTGTGGAAGACTTCTGATGCTGAAAAGGATTCTTGTTCCCTGCTTTCCTTGGTTTCTTGCACTGTCTTGCAAAGTGACCCTTCTCCCCACAATTATAGTAAGTGAAAGATGCCATGTCAAATCCAAACTTAGACTCCTTGTTCAAATTTATGTCTTTGCCTGTTCTTTTCACAAACTGCTTGGCTCCCTTACGGCACTAGCTAGAGCCCACATGATATCTATCCTCTCCATATCAATTGGTCTATCTGAGAATAATCATCATTGGTCAGATAAGGATTGCCAATCTGTCCAGCTACTAAACCATCATAGGAGTTGACAAGAGTAGACAAAAGACCCATGTGCTCCTTGGCAATCTCTACAGTCACTTTATCAAAATTATATGTCTTCAGACTGGTGACAGGTTGATGATATTCTTTCTGAGATCTGGATGAGGAGGATGACTGACTGAAATGAATCTGATTGGAAGATGGAGCTTCAGTAGTCTGAGAAACGAAAGCAGTCTTTAGTGGAGCATGGGATGAGGCTCTCTCAACAGTTGGAGTAGAATAGTACAGTGAAGGATCCTGGACTTAAGCAACTCTCTTAGCTTTCCACTTGTTCTCAATTTCCTGCTCTTTCAATTTCTGGATGAAGTCATTGATATCCATGTTTACCATCATCTCACTTTGTTTAAGAACCATCAAAAATGACTCCCACTTAGGAGGTAAAGCATCTGCTAAGCACTGAATCTTCTCCTGAGTTGTAGTATTGACTTGTTGATTGAACAACTCACTCAAAAGATGGTAGAACCGTGCAATCAGATCATCCAATGATTCGTTCCCAACATACATGAAGCTGTTCAATTCCTTCCTCAAGGCCTTTGAATTGATGTTCTTCAATGCATCATTACCTTCATTACCTCTACTGCAAAGCATCCCACAAATACTTAGAAGATGTAAACTGTCTGAACTGATGGAAGACATCAGTTGCAATGCACTGGGACAATATAGCATATGCTTTCTTCTCATAGTCATAAAGCTTCCTTTGTGGCTCAGTCATCCGTGTGACTAACATTGGAGTTCCATCTTCATTCAGTGGCCTCAGATAACCACCTTCAATCATCATCCATAAGTTAGTGTCCACTCCATTGATGTGACTCTCAAATCTATATTTCCATCACGGGTAATCATCTAAAGACATCAACTTGGGAGCTTTATGGTCTGGTTAGACATCAATGCTAAGTCTTCCATAAAGTCAACAACAAAAATATCCAACAATCAGAAAAATTTCAAACTGATGGGCTGAATGAAGCTTCTAGACCCGAATGTCGGGGACCAAATGAGATACAACTGGCGAATGAACAGAATCAGGCGAATGAGAAAGTCAGTATGACAGTTAGTCCGAATGACTTAGGCGATTGAACCTATTATGCGAATGAGTGGATCGAATAAGGCTATTCGCCGAATAAGTAGGCAAAGAGAGCTATTCGTCGAATGAGTTGGCGAATGGGGCTATTCGGCGAATAAGACTGATTCGGGCAAACCTATTCGGCCGATAGACTCATTCGGGCTATCTGGGGTTTTTAGCAACTAAAATCGCAATAACTTTCAATCTAGACCAAAACTAAGCACCAAATTTGGTAGAGAACTTCAGGATATGATTACCAACCATTTGGGATGACTGTTTTGACAAAAACACCACAAAAACCCATTGATTTTGAATGCAACAGTGACTTGGGGAACAAGAAACTCAGGGTATTTGCGAGTTACGAAAATTTAATCTCAGATCTAATGATTTTGAATGAAAATCAAGTTGAATCAAGAGCCAAAGCTCTGATACCACTTTGTAGGATCAATTAGGAGCTCGGAAACAATCCGGTTCCAATGGATATCTACTAGACAGCCTCTGGAATAGTGCGGAATCCTATTCCATGGTTTTCCAATTGAAACCAACAGCAACCGTGGTGATCCGAGGGTGAATGATGGACGTTTGATCAAGAATAGAACACCACGGGATGTGAATCGAACTTGGATGTGCAATGGCTGCTCTAATCTCCTAGGGTTTTGACTTTGGGTTCTCAGGGAAGAAGGAGGGCTCTCAAAAGTTAGGTTTAATGAATTTTGAACATGTATATATAAGCTATCATCATTCGGCCGAATAAGAGGCCGAAGCAACTCATTCGGCGAATGACTTGGCAGAATGGACAGGTCAATCGAATGAGTCATTCGACAAATGAGTCATTCGTTTGCCCTGGTCATTCGCTAGGCGTTCATTCGGCCGAATGACTTCATTCTTAGAGCCATTCGTCCGAATGAGTCTGTGAAACATAAAAACTCAAAGTTAAGCGTACTCAGACACATATAATCAATAATAGACATTAAAAACAATATAGAAAGACCAGTTCCATTAATATCATAAGCTTTATACACAAAGGATAGTACAAAATAGAACAAGGGACATTTAATGCATCTACACGCAGCCAGATTCTAATTGTTATGGTGCGATCGAAATCAAAATGTGGTCCGGAGTTCAGTTGGGAGCGAGAAGATCAGATGAAACTCAAGTACCCTCACATATTCACTACAGCCTCTTCTACTTAAATTTCGCAATGAAATTCTCTCAACTAGGGGAGACTGTAACCACCATATAATGGACTGATTATTTTAGTTAGAACATGTATATACTTCAGGATAAAATCTATCATTTGTTATTTATTACATTAAACATTTGAATATACTAGGATGAGTTGTTGTCTTCATCTTTTGGAAGCAAGAAAGATGAACAAAACAAGCTACAACATGTCGGATCTAGGTAGATCTAAGTTCTTATTCCAGTTTCAAGCCAAAACACAAACCAACACTTTGCACCACCTTTGTAACATCTGTTCCGGAATCGTTACCAGAACAGTAATTTGCACAGTAAAGTGCACAGTAACTCATGTCACATTACGTGAAACTATGTTGATACTATTACATTTGAGGCTTAACACTAAACTATTATGCTAACGGTCTACAATCTGACTTAAACCTTAGGGTTTAACAGTCAGAAACACTTCAGACAACATTTAACAAGTACACACATGCTTGATTTGATGCTAGTATGTATAAACGTATGCGAGGATAAGCAGAACAAAACTATAACAGTTGTTGTTACAGAATGCTAAACCGATGAATTATTCGTACATGTGACGATCTGTTCGAATAGCTCTGAAAGTTTAACGATCTGAAATGATGACTGAACACTAGAAAACAAAAACAGAAAGTGAAACGTACGATTGTGTTTGTACAGTTAGCGCTCTGTACGAAAACGCGCGTAAGTGACGCGTTCTGACGAAACGAAAGTGAAGACGATTCGAACGATAGTACATATAAGGAAATAAAATATTTCCTGTTTTACAATTTTGAAACTCATAAGAAATAAATTAAAAAGAAACAATTTAATTAAATTACGTAAAAATACGCGAAAGAAAACGACACGCGTGAAATAATAATTTTCGATAAGTAAATCAAAGAATACGACATTTAAAATAATTAATAATAATAACCATATTCTAAACATTCTAAAAAGAATTCTTTTATGTAACTTATAAAACACGCGCGTAATATGCCGGAAACGCGACGAAAATACGAACCGAGCCACCGAAACGAACCCGAACACCCTCGGGATATATAAACCCTAAATGATCTCATTTATTTCATTTTCACCCTCATCTCTCTCTCTCTAACTCCAAACTTCCGGATCCCACATCTCACCACCATTTTCAATCTTTGAAGCTCCATATCTCACTCGTTTCTCAACGAAATCGGGTGATTCTTGGACCTACACGAAGCTCTTGAAGTCCTCTACGCAGAAGTACAACGGATCTAGAAGTTTGCCCAGCCATTTTCGAGGTAATGAACTAGAAACAACACGAAAAATAGGGTTTTCTAAACCCTTTAGTCGACACATGCATTCAAACTGTTAACCACCATAAAATTCGAACCACACATCTTCGAAAACCTTTTCTAGTACATCCACGAGGTATGAGCGGCCTTAAAATCATGATGCTCGATGGAGATGTTGATGATTTCAAGTTCAGGTTCGTTAGAAGGCTTAGAGAGGCGAACCTTGCACCTCCACCCAACCGGCCGAACCCTATTGGAGCTACCGAACCCTCTTGGCTTAGTCTCTATCATCACCGAACCTATCTTCGAACGAACCTATCTTCGAACGAACCTACCAGGTAGACGAACCTTAGGGCTGGAAGTGATAAACCACGAACCCTCTGCGTGTGTTGGCCGAACCCATGCCCTGGTCACGAACCTTGCGGTTTCAAGCCTAGCATGCGAACCTACATACATCATAACTCACGAACCTGTTTGAGGGAGCTGCGAACCCTTGGTAGCATCACAGCCGAACCCTACGTGCGAACCCAACCCCACGAACCTTCAGGCAATTACCGAACCTGCTCGATCACCGAACCACATTATGCAGGCGAACCCTAGTCTAACGAACCTTGGTGCCAAACCCTTCCAATGCATGATGGCCGAACCTTATGGGCATGGTAATAGGTTCACTGACCTCCTGTTAATCTCAACTTAGCCACTTAGTCATTTAATTATCACACTATTACAATCGACACCAAACCCACTGATTAAGCTATCATTATTTCGGTCCATGAGCATCTTATTCGATCCATACAGGTTGATGATTGGGCCATCCCTAGTTCGGCAATCCAAGTCTTGTTAGTTCGGCCCAAGCTAGTGCCCATGCCCATTTTATTGTTCTCAGCCCACATCAAGTAACCCAGGAATGTCTCGGCCCATTTCATTCTTTTCGGCCCATGTGTGTGACAGTTGCATACGAGAATTACGTCATCAATGACGTGAGCACATTTGATCATTCTAGAAATCCACGTTGATTTAACAATCGTAATTATTACAGATTGATAGTAGGTGAGAAATGATGAACGTGGGCGAAACCGTGCTCAAAACGGAGTCCTGGATTGCCCGAAATTGAAAAACGAAGAAAAATTTCTAAGTATTGGTCAAATGGGCTCGTCGCGGTACGCGGAGGTGGGCTTGAGGGTCCTCCGTGGTACGCGATGCTTGGAAAATATCTAAGATTTTCCCGAAAAGCTTCGCGGTACGCGACGGATAAGGCGGTGGAATAAGTTGGTTATCTTCATCAGATTCATGCAGAATTATTTTTTTGATAAATATCTCGCACATACTCGACTTCCAGACGAAGAACATCACTTTTGAGCATCAAAATTCAATTCAAAAACCATCATATCGTGTGGTTGAAGCCAGGGAACGTGTTTTCAAGTTCTGATCGTTGTTTTGAAGCCAGATATCCGTCAGATTAGGTAATGATCCGTTTAAACCTTCTAGTTTGATTTTGATTGATTAGATCTTGATTTTGAACGTAATGGAATAGTTAGGATTGTTGATTATTGCCTAGATGATGGCTAGGATTGATTATAAACAAAGAACACGAAGTTTTAACGGTTAAATCCTTGTTTTGATCCATTGTAATGCCCGGTTTGCATAAAACCCTACCCATGATTATAATGGTTTAATCCATTTGATTATAACAATGTAGGTGATTAGTTGGGTTAATCCTTGAAATGCAAGGTTAAATCCAAGTGTTTCAAACTAATCACAACCATTAACATACTCATTGGAACGATTATCTGATGTTTATGATAACAGTCAGATTAGTATGTTAAACTTGGTTATTACACCAATTTTGATGCTACATTGTGATATTTCATGATAATTGGGTAATCAATAACAAGGATTGATCATTCCTAAGCCATTAAATTATCTAGAAACTGTTACAGTATCATAATCAACAACATTAACTATTTGGTTAATCCGAGGTTATTCTGATTAATCAAGAGTGTCATCAACCTTGTATTAGGAATCTAATGCAATGTAGGTTCCTACATTATCATACATTGTATGATATAATACTAAAGTAACCAATTAATTACTTAATATCGGTTTGATGATTTACAAAGCAATGTCTTTGACATTGAACGTTCAGAAAGATATAATCAGTAAACTAGAACATAAATAATTCATAAAATATAACTAAATGCAAAATCATCTCTTTGTCATCAGCTTTGAGATAATTTGCTACCTATATATCATCAGGTGAGTTTCGTACAACCCCTTTTCTTTTCAATGTTTTATAAACATCGGGGTAACTCTGCTAACTGTTTCTAAACATATGATATGTATCACTGATATCTGTGTGATTTCATGTGACTTTTGTGTGATTTCATGGGATTTTGCCGTTAGCATCTTTATCACAGTATCAAAAGTCCTCATCTCTTGAACTGTATCTAGTAACCCATGTGGGGCCGAACAGGGATCATTGATAGTACTATTGGCTGACAACCTATTCGCTGGGAGGATTGCATCTCCCCTGGTGTGAATGTTTGGTACCTGTTTCCATAACAACTTTCTTAATGTTAGTGATAGACATTAAGATCATGAGGCACTAAGATATTTACCGACGGGTAGTATCTTCATGAACGTACAACTTTCCGAAAGGAACTAGATACGGGTCCCATGGTTATCCGGAACTGAACTTTTTGAGAATTTACATTTCATATCATATTGTTTAAATAAACTGTCGAACTCACCAGCTTTGTGCTGACGGTTTAAACTCAACATTTTTGCAGGGCAACAGTAACGACACGGTGAGGATGCACATCACACTTTTGTAATTAAGGGATGTTAGATTGTGTACTAAACTAAACTGTAATGTTGATGTAATTACGAAACCCTTGTAATATATTTATTTTAAGTGAATCTGTGTGCTGTGATATCGGTTCAAGTAAGTCACACCTCATGTCTGAGACATCACCACTATGCTTCCGCAACCATATCAGAGTAGCAAGTGACATCATCACTGGTGACGAGAGGTGGGGGTGTGACAATGTGTATTAGTCGGCCACTTATGCCTTCGATCCAAGCTGTAACCATAATCGGCCCATACACTGTGCAAATTGTTCTAAGAATTTGTTGGGCCCAAACCCAACAAATCGGCCCAGTAGTTGATCCAACCCAAGGCCCATTCGGGTTTAGCTCAAAGGATTTATGCCTTTGGCCCACACACCACTTATAGGCCCAAATACACTTAAAAGGATCTAAGGAATTATCCGGCCCAATGGAGATAAGAGGTTAATGATTACATGCGCGAACAATAAAAATGAATGATGAAATCATTCATAGATTAGCACCTTATTTGTTACAAAGTGATAACAAATTCTAAACAAACTACACAAAGATTTAAAAACCCTACTTAAAGATGCTAACATGTAATTCAAGGGTAAGTGTGAAACTTTGAACAATTAAGGAGATTCAACATGATATAAACTAATATAAGAACTCTGGGCCGGATAATGAATAAGACTCGCGAGTGTTAGTCAACTTTAGGACTAACACTTACACGCACACGAATCATTACAACACATACTTATAAGCTACAAATACTATGAAATCAATACAGGATCGTGAACATCACAACAAGTACAAACAAAGAGCGTGCGTATTCTTGTTTTGCTTACTCTTAAACTTTAGGCTAAATGCTTATGCTATAATGCTTAATGTGCTGATAAATGCTATACGCTTACAATGTTAGGCTAAATGCTTATAAACTAAACTATACGCTATAAAAACTACATACCCGATGCTAAGGCTTTGAAAACACTTACACTAAACGCTAATACTTGATACACTTGTTTCGAAAACTAAAAACTATAAATGCTTATTCTAAATACTAATACTTTATGTAATTATTTTAGAAGATAAGATTTTACACTTTTAAACTAGATGATTATCTATTTTACACTTACACTTAATTGCTTAAACTTAAACTTATAAACTTAAACTTAGAAAGACTTGATATATTTGGAATGCTTGAAACACGTGAATGCTTGATATACTTGACATTGGTCAAGCCATACTAGTCATCAGTGCTCTTCGTTGTCAGAGTCATGTAAGACAGACTGATTGGCCGCCGAGTCTTGACAATGGTCAAGCCATACTAGCCATTCAGTGTTCTTCTTGATTCTTCCATGGTTATGACAAGTGACTAGAATGATGTGGGTTCTTCTAGCTGACTTTGTGTCAGCTTGAGGGTTCTCTATCTAGCTGAACTCCTTAGGGTTTTCAACTGTCCATAATGGTGCCTCATAAACTTGATACTCTGATGCTACTTTGTGCGTGTTGAGGGGTAGGTAAGACACTTAATTATCATTAACAGCAATGTCCTATGTGACTTAGTATGTGATGGGATGGCGTCTAGGCGGGTTGTAGGCTCGACTCAGGGGTATGCCCTATATATAAGCACACCGAGTTGGATGATACAGGTGGTGTTAATGAGATTATGGTTGTTACCTAGGGGATTCGTGAACACTTTTGGGTTGGTATCATAAACTTATAAACAGGATGCTTGAATCAATGTGGAATTGAATGTTATGTAAAAGGCTTAATTATCATTAACAACAACGTCCTATGTGACTTAGTATGTGGTGGGACGGCGTCTGGGCGGGTTGTAGGCTCGACTCAGGGGTATGCCCTATATATAAGCATACCGAGTTGGATGATACAGGTGTTGTTAATGAGGTTAAGGTTTTACCAAAAAGGTTTTCAAAACTATTTTTCAAATACTAAAACTATATGAACTCACCAACCATTGTGTTGACTTAGTTTCTTACTTGCTTTCTCAGGTGATGCACAAGTATAGGCTCAGGTTTTCAGAACTGCATACTAGGATGCCAGTTAGAAGACCTAGTACATTTTGAAAAGCACAGATTTTGGTGAATGCTGTAAAGCTATGTTGATATCTTGTCTTGATGCAAGATAGAAAACATTTGATGCTTTTGATAAGCTTACTTAGTTAAATTACCCAAACAGTGATACTGTAATTTAACTTTGAAATTTTAGTTTAATGCTTATTGTGCTTAGTTACTCTTAACATTGATGCTATGTAAACAAACTGATCATCATTATTATCACACACGATATCGCGCCCCGAGAACCTTCCGCCCGACGGGGACTTCGATCCAACCTCGCCGGCTCAGGGTGTGACAACCTTTAAACATGATTTTGAACATTTTTGTACAAAAATAACTAATTTCTTAATTACTTATGAACCTGCAAAAGTTTGGTAAGTTATCGAACCTAACATGGACTTAAACAAACATATAATGATGCTATTCGAACCCAACAATCTTGGCAAGGGCAGGCCTTTGAACTTGTTAATCTCGAACCATTCGAACTTAAAAGAATTTTTTAATGTGACCTTTGAATATAAATCTCGTCGTTCCAAAGTTAACAAATATGGAAAACCCCGAACTTACCTTTCTCCAGATTAAAGGTACATCATGCGTTCACGCTAATAGTACAGCCACCGTTGTCGTGTGTATCGATACTATCTAATGGACTTATATACTTATATTTATTTGACACGACTATATTATCAAGCTGGTAAACTTTAACTCTTTGTATCGTCTATGCTCCAAGGATTGACAACGTGCCTTTTCTCCAACCTAGGAAACTATCCAAAAACAAGGTTTTCTATAATAACGTATAAAAAATGTGCATACACAACAAAAAAATGATTCTTAACTTAAAAAGAAAATGAAATCAAAAAAGCATGAAACACAAGGTGTTGAATACAATACACAATAAGAAATGAGCGCGCATATCTGAAAAGCATAATCAACATCATGCAACACAATCAGGTGAGTTAATTGTCTTGTTTCACATGATTTGTATTATAAACTGCGGGGCTGAGAAACATGCTAAGCTATTTTATATTCATACTTGCAAACCTAACATATTTTACAGAGAAATTAAAATGACTTTTGTTTATGACTATTCATACATTTTGTGAAATTCTATTTTACATACGATATTCAGTATTTCATGAGAAAACCTTTGTATGCCAAAACATATTGATAAAACAAAGAAAGGTGAGACAGAATAAAAACCCAAAACACTGGTTTAGTAGGGTATTTTTCATAGTGATTTAATAGACATGTGCTCATACAAGACAATAGTGCGATTGACTTTAAGTACCTTTTCTTTCGTTTGTTTACCATCAAATAGCAAGAATAGGCTGGCAATAACGTGGTAGTATAATAAGTTTGACAAACTTTCGGCGAGTAGGACGACAGCTTATGCGTAAAAAGTACCAAACTATTTGGGTTGGTACATTATGGCAAGCTGACAAGGGCAGAAACAATCAGGTTTGGTAAAATGTCACATGTGTGTTTTATGAGACTGATGACACTAATAAGCCAAGAACGTCTTATTTGTATCCTAGCAGCTCTCAAGTTGGCCTAGGGGTAAAACAATCATGCTAAGGCATTACAAATATTCATTGATTTATAGATACTTTTTGGAACAGTAGATAGCAATTCAAAACCATTTCATGATAAACCACTACTTTTGATCATGGATTTGATCGTCGTGTAAAGAGAAACAACTGAACAATATTACTTTACAATTGTGCAAAAAAAGGAGGTGCATAGTGGAACTCGAATTTCCACTAAAGGCAAAGTCGTGTCATGTCGAGTGTGTAGTGGGATGGCGGTTGGGCCTCGGCTCTAGTTATGCCCTGTATATAAACACTACTCGGCATGTCGAGATTGTGTTAGTAATGAGGTTTAGAGTGGAAACTTGAAGGGTTTCCAAAAAGACATTTTTCAAATGCTTGGTATTTCGTGAAACGATTGTGGATATGGGAGTAGGGCAGAGTGAAAACCTTAATTTCTAATAAAGTCGAAGTCGTGTCATGTCAAGTGTGTGGTGGCTGGTGGCTGGGTCTCAGCATTACGTATACCCTGCACATAAGCATAACTTGGCTTGATGTGATGATGTAGGTAATGAGGTTTAAGGTGGAAACTTGCACAGCATACGAGTAAAACAAATTTTACAGAAAATCAAACTACAAAAAATATCAACTCGCGAACCTAGTGTTGACTTGATTTTTGCATGTTTTCTCAGGTGTCGAATATGGTTAGATTCTAGTATTCAGGATATTTGCTAGGAGGTCCAGAGTAGTGTACCTAACATCTTTTGTTCATTTATTTTAATACATCGTGTGAATCCATTTTTCGTATATCTTTTACATATACAAGATAGGTTGATTACATAGATTTTTGGAAGATTACATAGTTAAATTTTACAATCTGATTGAATGTTTAGTATTTTTCTTTACATCATGTGCTATGTATACAACCTGAGCATCCCGATTATGAATCGCGTCCCGGGACTATTCCGCTCGACTGGAGAGTTGGTACATCCCATCTGCCCAGGGTGTGACAGATTTGTATTATAGCCATGGTTATAAAAAAATTAGGTCATTTACTTAATCCGTTTGGCCTAGACTATAACCTAGGGACACTCATGTAAAAATTTATGATATGATTACTTGCATATGTCTTCTGCATGCGATCACAAGTACTAACCAAGTCTTTTCGGTTGTGATCAGAATGCCACCCGAAAGATGACCTCCTGTTGATCCGGAGACTTCCACTTTAGCTTCTCTTATCGCAGATCAACTAATTGTCGCACACTTCGACGTTATAAACTAAATAAAAACAGTAGTAACCACACTGGAGACTCGTCTGGAATTCTAAGACGGATACTGGTCCTACCAAGAGAGAATTAAGCAAGAACACAGACACCATTCCACCAAGAAGCAGAAGGTCGTCAAGAACTACACAATGGCCACTTTAGTTAATCAAGTGCCTCTAACCCCTCAGAACCAATTTCTTAAGCCGTACACTAGAATGACCCTCTTTGCACTGAATGCCAATACCATCATCACGTCAGAAGTCAGTGCAAACAATGCATCAGTTTTCTAAAGTGGGGCCATTGGGTCTGACATTGCAAAGCACCGGTGAACTTAACCTGCAAGCAATACACTGGTAGATTTCCCTTGTGTGCCAAGTCTCAATTCCACCATTCCATACTCAACTTGTGCAAACAACGCATGAACTGTGGAGGATAGGGTAATGGATCCAGAATTGCCCAATGCCATCGGCTAAGAATCATAACATTGTTGTGAGTGCACTTCCTCTGCCCCACGACAACATGTGTTTCTATACATGTGGCGAGCTTGGTCGCTTATCTAGGAACTACCCTAGGAGGGTGCCACCAACCAAACTAATGCCTCATAGAAGACTTTTTGCCTTGGGAGCAGCTGAAGCTCACCAAGACCCCAATTTCGTCATTGGTACGTTCCGTACTTGGATAAGTTTGTCATTGTTTGCATTGATGACATACTAATTTATTCACATATGCGAATTTTTGGTAAGAGAACTGCAATTCTCGGGTCACGTGATTCACAGTGAGGTAATTCACGTGGTTCCTACCAAGATAAAAGCCATTAAAAATTGGGACACGCCTACAACTTCAACAGAGATACCTCAATGGAAGTGGGAACATATAGGTATGGATGTTATTACCAAGCTTCCCCGCAATTCCAATGGACATGATACGATTTGGGTTGTAATCGATCGTTTGACAAAGTCTGCCCATTTTTTATCAATGCGTGAAAACTATACTATGAAAAGTTTAGCAAGACTGTACGTAAACGAGATCATAGTGTGTCATGTTGTGTTGTTGTCTATCATTTTTGACCGAGACAGTCGATTCACTTCACAGTTTTGGCAGTCACTACAGAAATCCCTAGTGACGAACGTAAACCTTAGCACAGCTTACTGTCCACATACGGATTGCGAAAGCAAATGAACTATACAAACCCTAAAGGATATGCTTAGAACTTGTGTTATCGACTTTGGTGGAAAAGGGACTCGCGCCTGGAACTGAAAAAAATCTCCTATAACAACAGCAACACGTAGTAGCATTGGATGTGGTTCATTCGAAACATTGTATGGTTGGAAATGTCGTTCGCCAATTTATTGGACTGAGGTAGGAGACAATCAAATCACTTGACCTGGGCTCATACAAGAAACGACTGATAAGATAGCTTAGATTCAATAGAAGCTACAAGTTGCCAAAAGTCGCCAAAAGAGCCACACAGATAAACATCGAAAGCCTTTAGAATTTCAAGTGGGTGACAAGGTTATGTTGAAAGTGTCCCCTTGGAAAGGTGTAGTTGGTTTTGGGGAAAAAGACAAGCTTGCACCAAGGTATGTGGGACCTTTTGAGATCATCCAGAGAATTGTTCCCGTGGTATATAGACTAAACCTAAGTGATGACCTCATCAGTGTTCATGATGCGTTACATGTATCCACTCTTACGAAATGCGTTGCTGATGAATAAATAGTTATACCCATCGAGGAAATTTGAATAGATGAAAAATTTCATTTTGTTGAGGAACCTTTGTAGATTATGGATCGTGAAGGGAAGAGACCGAAACAAAGCTATATCCCGATTTGGTCACGGAGGAAGACGTACCCGATAATGATGCTTAAATTTTTGAAAGAAATTTCTCTAACAAGGAGAGACTGTGACAACCAGTATGAATACGATACATTACTGTACGGTAAGATTAAATGTACAAACAATAAGTATAGATACTGGTATGTATTCATAATTCTTGTTATAACATAAAGAAGTATCCAGTAAACTTGTATGTGATGACAAACACATAACTGAATAACAACAGAATGACAACAAGTGTGTAATCAAAATACAAAACACAAACAACGACAGATCCTTTGAGAACGAGGATAAAAGAACTGTGCAAATACAACGACACAGAAAAACAACAAAAGATTGTAAGGATATGAATGTCAAACACCATACGGATAGCAGATTAGAATATTAAACTAGTTGTGTATTTGCGTGCGTGACAAATCACACGAATATATTAAGTCAGGCATAACATTTAAGTGATATCTTAATTAAAAAACCAAGTAAGAAAGTTGAACGAACGTCATATTCGTATAGGTGGCGATCTGTATGAATATGTGCCTAAGTTAAACACTCTGATGAAACACTAAGCTTAAAAATTTTATGAATAGTTAAAAATAACAGAAAATGGTATGAAACATTTATTAGGAATTTCAACCTAAGATTTTGTAAATAAATTGGTTTCACAAAGAAATACTTCATTTAATGTAATGTTTTCAAATTAACACGTTTACGCAAACGATAAAACGCGGACTTATGAACGCTAACGACTCCATATTTAAGCCTCAAACCCACTTTCCCTGTCATTTTTCCACCCACACTTTCTGTCTCTCCCAGAATTCTCTCCATTTCTCTCTCTACTCTCTATCTCTAGAAACCCTAGAGAGAATACCTCCATTTCTTGCCAAATTCGTCATTTATTAGCACCAAATTGTTCTCTTCATCATTTGTAATCAAGAAACACTAGCAAAACGAGCTACAACATGTTGGATCTAGACAGATCTAAGCTTTTATTTTCGATTTTCAAACCAAAACACAAACCATTACTTTGCACCATCTTTAAACATAATTTCAAACCTTTTTGTACAAGAAATACTAATTTCTTAATGAATTTCGAACCTCAAAAGTTTGGTTTGAAGAAGACTTGGATATCGAGATTACTAGTCTCGACCCAAGTCCCTTTGAGATTAACAATATCAGACACCCTTGGGAAATTGGTTGTCCTATGCTACGTTACTAATAAGTTTGATCAACTCAAAATTGGCTTAGTCACCATACCCTGATAATGATGTGTTCAACAGGTCCCTGTTCCGAAATTTTAAGGGTAGCATGTCGAAATTACTAGTATCAAAGAGGGTAGTGGCCGAGACTTCTAGTCTCGACATTGCATGGACTTAATAAAACTTATAATGGTGTTATTTGGATCTAACAAATCGATTAATATACCTATATTTAGTTAACAGGACTATTTCATCAACTTGGTAAACTTTAACTCGTATATTCGACCATGCACCAAGGATTGGAAACATGCCTTCTTTCTAACCTAGACTACTATCCAAAAACATGGTTTTCAAAAATAACTTATAAGAAACATGCACACACGACAAACCCAATGATTCATAACTTATGAGCACACATATCTGAAAAGCAAAATCAACAGCACATAACACAATCTGGTTAGTTCATTGCCCCTTTTCTTGTGTTTTGTTTTATAAACTGTGGGGTTGAGAAACGTGCTAAGCTATTTTATATTCATGCTTGCAAACCTAACATGTTTTATAGAGAAATCAAAATGACTTTTGTTTGCGACTATTCATAGATTATGTGAAATTTTATTTTACATAAGATATTCAGTACTCCATGAGAAAACCTTTGTATGCCAAAACATATTGATAAAACATGGAATTTCGAGACAAAGACAAATAAAGTCAAAACATCTGTTTAATTTGGTATATGTCGTAATGAATCACTAGACATGTGCTCATATAAGACAATAGCAAGAATGGCATTAAGTCCCTTTTTGCTTGTTCGTTTATCATTAACTAGCGAGGCTAGGCTGCAGTAACGTGGTTGTACTATAAGTTTAACAAAATTTCGAAGAGTAGGTCTACATGTTATGCGTGAAAAGTACATAACTATTTGGGCTGGTGTAACATCAGTGCCGGAAACGTAACCGGAACAGTGATTTACACAGTAACATAAACAGTAATTCATGTACCAACTATACATATTTCATTGTATATCATTATCATTTCATGCTTATCATAGAACAGTTTCAATTTCATTGTTGAAACGTAACTCAGAACCATGGTTCATCAGTCAGATATTTATTTGACGACACAGAGTCATCATGTGATTGTTAGTTATGATTCTATTATGTATAAACGTATGTGAGGATTTACAGAACAAAACAACAACGGATGTCGTTACGTGAATGCTAAATTGACGGATTATTCGTATAGGTGACGATCTGTACGAATACATCAGAAAGTTTAACGTTCTGAATGATGTCCAATAATTAGAAAATCATATTGAAAAGTGTAGTTATCGTTGTATTTGTACGGGTGACGATTCGAACGAATGCGCGCGATGACTGTACGATTCGATTTAAACTGTAATTTAAATATTTTCTGAAAATTTAAAATAAACGGAAGATATTTAGTTAATTTACGAGGAATTACCACCTAAATTCAATTTATAAACTTTCCTTTTAAAACCGTGATGTTTCGTACGAAAACGAAATGAAACTGACATTTTTACGCGAAACCGAGCGAAACCGAACGGACCCGAACACACCAGGTTAGTTGAAAGCCATTAGTATGCCATTAAATGCCATATTCAAACCTCCACCTACCATTCTTCTCCAAATTTCCGTCACTCTCTCTCTACTTTCTCTCTCTAAAATCCACAACTCCATCTCCCTCATTTCTCCACGAAATCAAGCCCTCTTGGTGTCAAAACGACCACTACAACTTGTAGAACACGAAAGTACAACCGATCTGAACTTGGAACCATCTAATTTGAGGTAGATTCGAGTTTTCTTTTCGGTTTTTAGGGTTTTCAAAACCCTTAGGTTCTAACCATGTCCAAGCCGGTTCTAATCCATTTCAACACATAGGATTCACACCTTAACACCCTGGGACGATGTAGGAACAAGTACCCCTTCTTTATCCATCCATTTAGCTCGAGATTGAGGGCTGTACCTAGGCTGAGTCGAATGGCCGAATGGCCTAAGCCCCAGGTGGCCGCATGACTAGCCGGCCGAAGGACACAACCATAGGCCGACCGAACCATCATTTAGGCCGAAGGGCCAAGGTCCGTATGGATCATTCACACCTCAACTCCTATTCGGTTCAAGCTCATTCGCACCACCCCTTGTTGGTCAAGCTGGTTTGGTCCAGGTTCATCCGGCCAAGCTTTATACGGCCAAGCTCTTTTGGCCAAGACTACCTTCGGCCCAAGTCTCATGCGGCTAAGCTGGTTCGGATTGGGTTGTTGATTAGGGAATGAGGGTTGTTGAACTACTAGAACCTTGAGTAGTAGCTATTTTAACTAGGAACAATGCTTTAGACACTTAGTCAAAGCTTAGGTTTCAGCTCCCTCTAAAGTTTTGCACAAGTTATTTTCGTTGTTTTAGTTTTCTTGCCTAGAGTAGAGAGCACGATGAGAGATAGAAAGCACAAGGAAATATGGGGGAAGTAATCCTTATGTATTTAGAGAATGTTGGGACTTAAATACCCAAACATTCTACAATACAAGACAAGAAATAATAAGACAAACAACTAACATTATTACAGACACTGATACAATCAGACTAGTACAAACACAAAGTCAACAACAACAGAAACAAGAGCCTTCAGTAGTCTTCAAGTCCTCCGATGTTGTATTAGATGTACTGGAGTTCAGTGTTTATTCTTTCGGAAGTTTTTCATCGGAAGCTGATTAAGTAATCAATTAATTGCGAAGGGAAGATTGTCTTCCGAGTCATTCGACTTCTTCTGATGTGGAGGTTGTCTTTCGATGATCAGCTTTTGTCTTCTGAGGGAAATAAGATCAGTGGCACTTCTTTTTGGCGAAGCTTCCGCTGATGGCCTTCCGATGCTGAAGCATTCTTTCAATCGAAAGAGTAACATCCGTGGCTTGTCTTTCCGCGGTTTTATTCAGGTGTCTGGCTTCAGTGGTTTTGCTCATCAGTCCTTATATTCCAACTGGGGTCGAACTAATGGTTTTGTATGGAAGGTTTAACCAATTTCCATGCATTTCATGCATCCATGGGAATCCTTACAAGATTGCATGCATGGATTAACGTATGATGTCAACATGGGTATCTAATGGAGTAAACACTAATGTTTTCCAAGGGATAATGAAGTTTTATCATGGGTCATTCCATGTGGGATTGGTCTAAAATGTATGAATCTATTTAAAGAAATCATGAACTAGGGTTTCAATAACAAGAGTTTTTCATAAATCATATTATAATCTAAACACGGGTTGTGGACATCATTTTGGGTTCAACACATTTTAGAAATCGTGGAGGATCAAAACTATAATCTAAGGTTTTGAGTGTTAATTTAACTACTAAAACCTAACCCATAGGAATTTCATACGAACATGTAACTACTCTAGATGATTCATTTGAATTATCTAGGACGGGTTACCCAAAGAGTTGATCAAGTAACCATGGGAAAACAAAAACATATCATAAAAGACTTAGAGTTAATCGCATTGATTATCTAAGTCCAATCATGTAACTTATATTTTCTTAAAAATAAATTATAGAAGTAGCTAACGAGAAACAAATCATAGTTAGTACAGTATACAGAAACTGCCCATTAACACTTAATGGTCATACATTTACCATCGATTTGATACCGATGGAGTTGGGTAGTTTCGATATCATTGTTGGAATGGATTGGCTATCTCTCAATAGAGTGGAGGTCGTCTGTTTGGAAAAGTTGCTTCGAGTTCCATTGATGAATGATCGTGTATTGGAAGTGAGAGGGGATCAAGCAAAACGAAGTGTCAAAATCATATCTTGCATAAAGGCGCGTAAGTGTCTACAAAAGCAGTGTGTAGCTTTCCTGCTCATGTGGTGGAGAAAGAGAAAGACAAGAAAAAGATTCAAGACATGTCGATAGTGAAAGAATATCCAGAAGTATTTCCTGAGGATCTACCAGGATTGCCACCTGCACGACCGGTAGAGTTCCATATTGACTTAGTTCCTAGAGTAACTCCTTTTGCCAAATCTCCTTACAGGTTAGCACCTTCAGATTTTTCAAACCAACTACAGGAGTTACTTGATAAACTTTTCATCTGACCTAACTACTCGCCATGGGGAGCTCCGGTTTTGTTCGTGAAGAAGAAAGATGAATCTTTTCGGATGTGCATAGATTATCGAGAGCTGAACAAGCTAACCATCAAGAATCGGTATCCATTGCCGAGAATTGATGATTTGTTTGACCAACTACAAGGAGCTCAGTACTTCTTGAAGATTGATTTGCGGTCTAGATATCATCAACTCATAGTGCAAGACGAAGACATACCGAAGACGGCGTTCCGAACCAGATATGGGCATTACGAGTTTATGGTGATGCCTTTCGGATTGACGAATGCACCGGCGGTTTTCATGGATCTCATGAACCGAGTGTGCAAGCCGTATCTGGATCAGTTTGTCATTGTTTTCATAGATGACATACTGATTTATTCCAAGAGCAAAGCAGAAGACGAGGAACATCTTAGGAAGATCTTGGAGCTGTTGAAGGAAGAGAAACTCTTTACTAAATTCTCTAAGTGTGAATTTTGGCTAAGAGAAGTTCAATTCTTGGGTCATGTAGTCAACAGTTAACTCAGAAGGTTTATCTCAAACTTTTTCTGGGATTGGCAGATTATTATAGAAGGTTTATCTCAAACTTTTCTAAGATAGCTCTGCCTCTCACCAAGTTAACTCAGAAGAGTGAACCATTTGTTTGGGAGCAGAAACAAGAAAATGCTTTCCAGGCACTGAAGCAGAAGTTATGTGATGCTCCAATCTTATCTCTCCCAGAAGGCTGTGATGACTTTGTCGTGTATTGTGATGCCTCCCATCAGGGACTAGGTTTAATGCAACGAGACAAAGTTATAGCATATGCATCGAGATAGTTGAAGATTCATGTGAAGAACTACACTATTCATGATCTGGAACTGGGAGCAGTGGTATTTGCATTGAAGATCTAGAGACATTATTTATATGGCACTAAGTGTACCATATACACTGATCGCAAGAGTCTGCAACATATCTTTGATCAGAAGGAACTCAACATGAGGCAAAGACGTTGGGTTGAGCTTCTGAATGATTATGATTGTGTGATCAAGTACTATCCTGGCAAGGAAAATGTTGTAGTTGTTGCCTTGAGCCGGAAGGAGCGGGTCAAACCCTTGCGCGTCATATCAATGGGGATGACTGTGCAGACAAGTTTACGTCACAAGATTATTCAGGCACAGCAAGAATCAGTTGGTAGAGGAAATTGGAAGAAAGAACTCGATTGTGAAGCAGAAAGACAATTTGAAACAAAGCCTGATGGAGTTATCTACTACTAGGATCGTATATGGATTCCGACAGTAGACGAATTGAGAAGACTCATCTTTGATGAAGCACACAATGTAACATCAGTGCTGGAATCGTACCGGAACAGTGATCACAACAGTACCATGAACAGTAAACCGGTACAAACTCTATAGTATTTCAGTGTAATTCATATTCATAGCATGTATCATTATCATTTTATGAATCAAACAGTGAATTCATAGTCATTTCAGAGAAACAAAACTCAGAAAACATGGTTTATCAGTCAGATAATTGTCTGACAACACAGAACCATCATGTGATTATTTGTTAGGATTTTATTATGTATAAACGTATGTGAGGCTTTACATAACAAAACAACACGGAGATCGTTACGTGAATGCAAAATTGACGGATTTTTCGTATAGGTGACGATCTGTACGAATAAATCTGGAGGTTTAACGTTCTGAATGATATCCGATAATTAGAAAACAATATTGAAAAAGTATAGTTATCGTCGTGTTCGTACGGGTGACGATTCGAACGAATACGCGCGACAACTGTATGATTCGATTTAAACTGTAAATTTAATATTTTTGAAAATTTAAAAGAAATAAAAGATATTTAGTTAATTTATTAGAAATCACAACTAAATTAAATCTTATAAATCTTATTTTATAAACCGAACCATTTTGTTACGAAAACTACGAAGATACCGACGTGTTATGCGAAACCGAACGAGCCCAAACCATCGGGTATTTTCAACACATTGAATGTGGTCATAAAGACCACAACCACCATCTATCTACCCACATTTATTCACCAAACTCGTTCTCTCTCTCTAGCCTCTCTCTCTCTAAAAACTTGAACTTCTCTCTAAGATTTGGAGCTCGTTTCTAGTCGGATTCAAGTGTTCTTGGAACCAAAACGACCCTCTCGTCACGTGGATCAAGGAAGTACGAAGGATCTAAACTTTCACCCACTGATTTCGAGGTAAATCTCCAACTTTAGTTCGGTTTTAGTAGGAATGTCGTGACCCATATAATTTTTGTTGTTTCAACCGGCCCAAACCCCTAAACCCGTTGTGATAGGCATGGGTAGATCACTAGGAAGTGGTAGGAGTTTCTTTGTAACAGGATTGGCTCGTGAGAGGTGATGAAGTTACAGGTTCGTGGATGAAGATAGCTGGTCAAAATCACAGGTTCGTGGACGAACCTGAGAACTCCTTTTTCTGGCCGAACCTTAGGGGTCGTTGGTGTTGAGATGCTAGCCGAACCCTGGAAGCCGAACCCTGCATCACCTGCCACGAACCTGTTACCATCACCTGCACCGAACCTATAAGGCACCCTGCTACGAACCCAGAGTAAGGGAGCCGAACCTACAGGAACATAACGAACCTCGCATGTCAAGCAATCCTAGCCGAACCTTGTATGTTGTTAGCCGAACCTTGAAGGGTGCGAACCTAATGTCTCTATGGCCGAACCCTTTGAGAACCCACGAACCTGCATGGCCGAACCATGGCCATGCAAAGCTCCTAGCTGCCGAACCCTTGGATTGAACCCAGCTGCGAACCTTCACATGACAGTCGAACCACTTGACCTACGAACCATGAGCCCCGAACCTTTGAGCGAACCCCGACTGAGCAAACTCTAAGGACCCCGAACCCTCCATCTCACAGACGAACTGCATGAGTCCCGAACCTAGGAACATCTGCGATGTAGGCGAACCCTACATTATGTAAACTCAGCCGAACCTATGGTCTTAGTCAATAGGTTCGCTGCTCCAGATGAATGTTGAACCTAGATGTTGCTTAATTAGGTTAATGTTGGATTGAGGATCATCAAAACTAGTGTTAAGGACTTAGGGAATGGTTAGTTGGCCATTAACCTAAGTTTCTTATGAGAATTTGATCTCCTAAGGAGCATGCATGGATTTATTTAATTTATGTGTGTGCATGGAGAATTTACTTTGGGAATGCATGGGAGGAAGCTAGTGCATGGGTGCATGAAATGAATACTAGTGTCATTGTAATAATATAGGGTGATGAAGTCAATTGTAGGTTAGGATTAGTGTAACAAGGGTTTTAGTAACACACATTTACAACTCAACATGAGTTGTTAGCATAAATAGAATGGATATTTATGTCATATGGTTCAAGGATTTCGAGTTATGATCAAGGAATAATAAAAAGCTATCAGTGGGCTTAAGTGGGCCCAAATGGGCTAAATCAAGCCCATCTTATGTTGAATGCAATTTAAAGCAAGTAACGATATTTTAATAAAAGAAAATGAATTGTAAACTTAGTTTTAAATTAAATAAAATGATTTTCCTTAATTAATGTTTTAACTTAAAATTTAATTGGATTAAAACATATTAATCAAGGCTTGTTGTGATTAATTATGGGATTGGGTTACAAATGGGTAATTAAACTAGACCATTAGGATTGAATTTTAGAAGTACACTAGTGTCTAGCACACTTAGTTCCACATCCAGACCAAACCTTAGATACGACAACTCATATGCATACTTATAGTACTCGAATTCTTTTAAAACAACTTAGGAACTGAAGAAACCTAAGCTACCACCAAGAGCGCGCATTTTGTGACAAATCATTTGCACGTCAACACAGGTGAGTTCATTGCTCCCTTTTCTAAACATTTTGTTTTAAAACGCGGCGTTTAGAAGCATGCGTAAGCTGTTTTATTTAAATTGTTTACTTAAATGCTTTTAAATTCTATATGTCTTGCATATATGAATGTTATCCTAGATCATTTATAGGTAAATTTTATGCAGGTTTTTACTAAGCTTATCTACTTATAATTTAAGTGGATAATTGGGTTAAACTAAACATTTCAACGAATCAAACGAAACTATTTTGACGAAACAAGTGTGTGATTTCAACGAATCAAACGGAACTATTTTGACGAAACAAGTGCGTGAGTTCAACGAATCAAACGAATCAACAAATCATTTTCAGGGGAAAGCCTGGGAAATATCAAAGACAACATATGCCAACGAAACAATACGAAACAAGGGACGAAACAAAACGAATCAAGTACGAAACAAAAAGCCTACATTTCAAGAAGTCCTAGCTAGACCGTTTGATTTGTTGGTCATATGATTGATGATATTTACAGAATCCCCTAACTACTAAGAACCTTGATTGCTAGACTAGTCTACTCGAGTTGACCAAGGCCCAATCATTAGGTCTTAGATTTTATTAAATGTTTATTTATTTATTTATTTAACTAAACATTTATAGCTGTTTCTATGAATACTGTGGTTGAACATTATTGTGATGAACTTAAGGAATCAACATAGATTCCAAATTGTTGTATTTACAAGAAACAAAGAACTGAAGAATCACTGGGTTAATGGTAGGGGTAAAATGCTTAATTTTCATTAACACCAATGTCCCATGTGGATTAGTATGTGGTGGGACGGCGTCTGGGCGGGTTGTAGGCTTTACTCAGGGGTATGCCCTATAGATAAGCATACCGATCTGGATGATACATGTGATGTTAATGAGATTAAGGTTGTTACCCGAGGGTTTAACAAATCTTTTGAGTGTATGGTAGGTAAAAATGCTTAACTATCATTAACAACAGTGTCATATACGTATTAGTATGTGGTGGGACGGCGTCTAGGCGGGTTGTAGGCTCGACTCAGGGGTATGCCCTATATATAAGCATACCGATGTGGATATTACATGATATGTTAATGAGGTTAGGGTCTTTACCGAAAGAGGTTTACAAATAATTTTCAATTACTAAACTATATGAACTCACCAACCATGTGTTGACTTTATTTTTGCATGACTTCTCAGGTGACGAACAGGTCAACTGAAGAGTTATTTCTTTGGACTAGGTTATCTGATAGAGGACCTAGCTTTTTGGACCTGCATATTTTGAAGCATCATTATACAGTTATTTTGTATATCTTCTGCAGATACATGATAGAAGATTTATGATGTGATAGTAGATTTACATTGTGAAATTATAACCTTAACTTTGTAATTCTATTTTATTTTAGCAAGTTTCTCATTTATGTATCATGTGCAATGTAACAATCTGATCATTTCAATTATCATTCACGATATCGCGTCCCGGGAACCTTCCGCCCGACAGGGACTCCGATCCAACCCCGCCGGCTCGGGGCGTGACAGATTAGTATCAGAGCCATTGTTATTGAGAAGTATAGGTCACTTATTTAAACGGTTTGGCCTAAACTATAACCTAGGGACCCTGCATTTAGAGAAAATAGGACTTAGGATTTACTTACATATTGTCTTCTGTACGCGATCATTGCACTTACCAATAACTTTATTGGTTATGATCAGAATGCCGCCAAAAAGACAGACTCCCTCGTCACCTCCACCCCCACAAGACTTGGCTCCACATTCATCTACACCATCACTGTCTGACTCACCTCCTACAATGCCTCCATTGCCTCCACCTCCGCCTCCTCTATTTATTCCTCCTCTACTCAACCCACCACCAGGCCCGAGTACAACTCCAATGCTGGACCCTGCTACTATCGCCTTGGTGACCCCACTGAGCAGTCAGATGACTAATCAGATGAAGGAGGCGATACCGGAGATGTTCAACCGTCTCCGTAATGAAATCAACAACACTGGTAACTCGTTAGGAGAAGCCAGTGGGAATACTGGTAGTTCATCACACTACTCCTATAAGTCATTTATAGGATGTAAGCCACCAAGTTTTAGTGGGTCTGAAGGAGCCGTTGGATTAATTCAATGGATAGAGAAGATTGAAGCTACTCTGGACCTTTGCAGCTGTCCAGAGCACCACAAAGTTCACTATTATGCTGGAACATTCAACAAGCGGGCTTTGACTTGGTGGAACGGCCAGATCAATGCAAGAGGAAGAGAAGAAGCGATGTCAATGACTTGGGAAGACTTTAAAGCCCTACTGAGAACCGAAATTTTCCCAAAGAACGAACTGCAGAAACTGGAGGTCGAATTGTCTAACCATGTGATGAAGGGGGTTGATCACATGGGATATACTACTCGTTACCACGAGTTAGTTGCTTTGGTGCCAGACATGGTACCAACTTTGGAAAAGAGGATTGATCATTACGTAGGTGGACTTCCTGCCTGCATTCGGGGTTTAGTTGTTGCAGCAAACTCTGTTACTGTGGAGTCTGCTGTGAGTTTATCTGGCAAACTCACTGACCTTATGGTAGCCTCGGGAGTACTGAAGAAAGAGGCCGACTCCGGCAGGAACAAAGCTGAGTCGTCAAAGAAACCTCACCACCACCGGAAGAAGAAACAAAAGGTCATCAAGAACTACACGGTGGCCACACCTCTTCAACAAGTAGCAGCTGCACCACAAAACCCTAATAGAAGACCCTACACCGGCACGTTTCCTCTGTGTGCCAAGTGTCAATACCATCATGTTACTAACACTCCCTGCAAGCAATGCACGGGATGTAGACGAAAGGGCCATTGGGTCCAACATTGCTAGATAGCACCTAACTAAGCAGTCAACAATGCTGCTTTGGCTCTCCCTCCACCAGCTAATCAGAACAACGGTGGATGCTATAACTGTGGCGAACAAGGCAACTTTGCAAAGAATTGCCCGAAGAAGGCTCAACAGGTAGTTCAAGCACCACGTGGAAGAGCCTTTGTCATCGGAGCACCAGCTGCACGCCAGGACCGAATGTGGTCACTTGTACGATTATTTTACATGACTTTTATGCATCTGTTCTGTTTGACACTGGTGCAGATCAGAGTTTTATCTCTACCGATTTTGCATGCCAACTAAATTCTATAGAGGAACAGTTAGATTCCCCTTACATCATGGAAGTAGCTAACGGGAAACAGATCACAGTTAGTACAGTTTATAGGAATTGCCCATTGACACTTAACGGTCATACATTCACCATCGATTTGATACCGATGGAGTTGGGTAGTTTCGACATCATTGTTGCAATGGATTGGCTTTCCTATAATCGAGGGGAAGTCATCTGCTCTGAAAAGCTGCTTCGTGTTCCGTTGTCGAGTGATCGCGTATTGGAAGTTAAAGGGGATCAAGCAAAACGCAGTGTCAAAATCATCTCTTGCATAAAAGCGCGTAAGTGTCTACAGAAGCGGTGCGTCGCGTTTCTGGCCCATGTGGTGGAAAAGGAGAAGGACAAGAAGAAGATTCAAGACGTACAAATAGTGAAAGAGTATCCGGAAGTATTTCTTGAAGATCTACCAGGTTTGCCACCTGTGCGACCAGTAGAGTTTCGCATTGACTTAATTCCTAGACCAACTCCTGTTGCTAAATCTCCCTACAGGTTAGCACCTTCTAAGATGCAGGAAACGTCTAATTAGTTACAGGAACTACTCGACAAGGGTTTCATCAGACCGAGCTACTCTCCTTGGGGAGCTCCGATCTTGTTCGTAAAGAAGAAAGACGGATCGTTCAGAATGTGCATAGATTACGGTGAGCTGAACAAACTAACCATCAAGAATCGGGATCCATTGCCGAGGATTGATGATATGTTTGACCAACTGCAAGGAGCTCAGTATTTCTCGAAGATCGATCTACGGTCTAGATATCATCAACTCCGAGTTCAAGACAAAGACATACCGAAGACGGCATTCCGAACCAAATACGGGCATTACGAATTCATGGTGATGCCTTTCGGATTGACAAATGCACCAGCGGTTTTCATGGATCTCATGAACCGAGTGTGCAAGCCGTATCTGGACCAGTTTGTCATTGTTTTTATTGATGACATACTGATTTATTCTAAGAGCAAAGCAGATCATGAACAACATCTCAGGAAGATCTTGGAGCTGTTGAAAGAACAGAAATTTTATGCCAAGTTCTCTAAATGTGAATTTTGGCTAAGAGAAGTTCAATTTCTGGGTCACGTAGTCAACAGCGAGGGAATACATGTTGATCCTGCCAAGATTAAAGCGATAAAGAACTGGGACACTCCGAAGACACCGACGGAGATACGATCTTTTTCTGGGATTGGCGGGTTATTATAGAAGGTTTATCTCAAACTTTTCTAAAATAGCTTTGCCTCTCACTAAGCTAACCCAGAAAAGTGAACCGTTTGTCTGGGAGTAGAAACAAGAAGATGCTTTTCAGACACTGAAACAGAAATTATGTGATGCTCCAATTCTATCTCTCCCAGAAGGCTGTGATGACTTTGTTGTATACTGTGATTCTTCCAATCAGGGACTTGGTTATGTATTAATGCAACGGGACAAAGTTATCGCCTACGCATCAAGACAGTTTAAAGTTCATGAGAAGAACTACACTACTCATGATCTTAAATTGGGAGTTGTAATCTTCGCGTTGAAGATTTGGATACATTACTTATATGGCACCAAGTGTACCATATTCACTGATCACAAAAGTCTGCAGCACATCTTTGATCAGAAGGAACTCAACATGCGACAGCATCGTTGGGTTGAACTCCTGAATGATTACGATTGTGTGATCAAGTACCATCCGGGAAAGGCGAACGTTGTAGCCGATGCCTTAAGCTGGATGGAACGGGTCAAACCCTTGCGCGTTATAGCAATGGGAATGACTGTGCAGACCAGTTTAAGAGACAAGATTATTCAAGCACAACAAGAAGCACTTGATCGAGGAAATCTAAAGAAAGAACTTGACTACGGAGCAGAGAAACAGTTTGACACTAAGCCCGATGGAATGATCTACTACCAGGATCGCATATGGATTCCGGCAGTAAACGAATTGAGAAAACTTATCTTCGATGAAGCACACAAGACTAAATACTCTGTTCATCCCGGCACTGATAAGATGTACCAAGACTTGCGTGGATTTTATTGGTGGCCGGGAATGAAGAAAGACATAGCCGAGTACGTTGGTCAGTGTCTTACGTGTTCGAAGGTAAAGGCGGAACACCAGAGACCGTCTGGTCTACTGGAACAGCCCGAGATTCCGCTCTGGAAGTGGGAACAAATAGCTATGGATTTCATTACCAAGCTACCCCGCACTTCCAGTGGTCACGATACAATTTGGGTGATCATTGATCGTTTAACAAAATCTGCTCACTTCTTGCCTATGCGTGAAACTTTCACGATGGATAAACTGGCAAGACTGTACATCAATGATATAGTGGTACGCCATGGTGTGCCATTGTCTATTATTTATGATCGAGACAGCAGATTCACATCAAGGTTCTTGCAATCACTACAGAAATCTCTAGGGACGCAGTTAAATCTGAGTACAGCTTACCATCCACAAACGGATGGTCAAAGCGAACATACAATTCAAACCCTGGAGGACATGTTGAGAACCTGTGTTTTGGATTTTGGTGGGAATTGGGACCCTCATTTGCCACTGATAGAATTCTCCTACAATAACAACTACCACAGTGAAAGTGTTAATTACCATTATAGGCAAAGTCATGTCATGTCAAGTGTTTGGTGGGCTGACGGTTGGGTGCTCATCTCTATGCATGACCTATACATAATCATAACTTGACTTGTGCCGCATAAGGGTAAAATAAATTTTCCAGAAATTCAAACTACAAAGCAATATGAACTCACCATCCTAGTGTTGACTTGATTTTTGCATGTTTTCTAAAGTGACGAACATGGTTAGATTCTAGTATTCAGGATATGTCCTAGGTGAACCAGAATAGTGGACCTAGCATCTTTTGTGCATTTATTTTGATACATCATTTGAATCAATTCTTGTTATATCTTGTACAGATTCAAGATAGGTTGATTTCATGAATTTTTGGAAGATTACATAGTTGAACTATTGTACTCGAACAACTATAATCTAACTTTGTATTCTGGTTAAATGTTTAGTATTATCAATACATCATGTTCTATGTATTCAACGTCATCATCCTAATTACAAATTGCGCCTCTAGACTATTATGTCCAATGTAAATCTCGATCCAGCCTGCCAGCCCGAGGGGTGATAGTTGTCATCTAATGTTGAAGACATCAACATGGAAATGCATAAGTGTCTTTGAATAAATATGACAAATGAAAGAAGTATAAGCTATTATTGTAAATAATCTTAATAAATTTTGTATATTTATTATAGAAGACTTACAATAGCGTTGCTCTTATGGAGGATTTATCATTCAATTTGGGAGAGTTACCCAATACCTATTTTTAAGCAAACAACAATAGAAATGTATAAATCACTTTAAGCAAATGTGAGTGCTATGTTGTTGAGTGTCACTCAAATTGACTATATCTCAAGACTTTGGTGATTTAATACAATTATCATTCATCCTATTGATGATGAATGTGGTCACCAAAGTGTCTCGATTTAAGACTTATGTTTAAGTCCTTATGAGTAAATGGCCTTAGAGATTAAAGGAAAATGAGTTATGTGTTTTCCTTAAACCAAGGGTTTAAAACTCTCATCATTCTTGTACAAACTAAGATATGAATGTTTGTAGAGCAAATGTGTTATCTCTAAGAGCTGTGAATAATCAAAATAATGTATCTTCTGTTGACTTGCTACTATTCTTTATTCCAAAGCATGCTTGTAGCATTCCTCCAAATTGTAACGTAAGTCTTAATGTAAATTACAATTGTTTTCTAAGGATGGAATTATGTCGAAAAATTTCCCCCAACTACGAATCTTTTGGATTACATCTTGAATTTATACAAGTTTATAATTTTATAACTTATATTATTGAACAAAATGGAGAAATATTTTAATAATAATAAAATACACACACACACATATATATATATATAATTTCCATAATTTTTATAGATTTAGTAATAATGTTAACTTTAAAAGTTTTAAGTCATTCTATAAAGTTAAATTATATAAAAGTGACAAAAAGCAAAACTAGATTAATAACAAAAAACTACAATATCTATGAGTCCCAATACCCTAAACTTATTATTCCCTTCACCGTGTTACAATAACATACCCGATCCACACCCAATTTTTACCCGATTGTTCTCTAGTTCGAATACACGCATTAATAGTCAAATGGGAAACGATTATAAGAAGATTTCCAACTGCGTAATCAGTTCCAATAAAAATTATGGGAAATAAACAGTTGTCATTGTGTAATTAAATGCTAAAAATAAGAAAATTAAACTGAATTTGAAATCCCTTTTAACTCCTAAAAAAAATTCAGTCAAATCAATCAAGTGAACTGCTTTGCTCCGTCTGAACTTATATGTATGACCTAAAGTCCACTCACGAACTTCCATTGGTCGTGGAGTGAAGCTGCAACGTCATTTGGAGTGAGTCTCTAGTTCTTTATCCAATCTCCTATTGGGAATTACTGGTAACCAATTAGGTTTTAAAATCAGAATTTTTGATTAATCTTGTTAATCAGTTACATCAGATCGTCATGCGGAAGTGTTAGGTTGCAAAACATTTATTCAAAATCTAATTACCAAATTAGGATTCAAATACAAATGATTAATCTACAAATAAAATAACACAACCATACGGAGTTTAGATATCGTTCTTTACGAAAAAATTCCAAATCCATCCAATGGATGTGGCACAGTCTCGCTAGTGGCAATATACAATCACCTGAACTCACGGTCTTGTCCAACAGACCATGAAAGAAACCGAAAACGACTGACACGATTCAACTCGCGTGGTTCTTGGTGAGACGGCTCTAATCAACCCTCGGGTCGCTAGTGACTAGGCTCGGATTTAGCCTGGCTCAGCCCTGCAGCTTGGTGGTAACCAGCGGTGCGGGTGGCTGGCGGCTTGGAGTGGGGTGGCGCAAGAGAGAGGAAAAGTGGGGAGATTAGGTTTCTTGAGAAAAGCTAAATCTCTAGATCTCAAATCCCTTAATCACCCCTAAAATGAGATGTAAACAGTTTATTTATAATAACATATTTATACTCTTAACCCTGTAACAATTACAGCAAAAACCCTCCCGTAATTAACTCATTTAATTACTTAATTCTTTTTAACCAATTAACAGTTAATTGGATAATATTTTGGTACGTTTGGCTTGAGCTTTTACAATATATGTTATGACAGTAGAATGATTTGAAGGTTTATAGTTTTATAAACATAACTTCATTCATTTAATAAGGATATCAAGGACCACTTAAATAGATGATAATTTTATTTCGTTCATGAGGAGAACTCAGTAATATATGTGAATGACTCAATGACACAAAGATATAGATGTTTGCTATCTTATCACGTGTGCCAAAATCATCAACAAAGAAATTACTCAAACTTAATCAAAGTACAAAGAATGTGGGGGAGAAGCCATTTATGAAACAACCCCGTAGGGTATGTACAAAATCGTATATGAGAAGTTTCTCAACCTCCTGTGAAAAAATGAGAACTTTTTACAACCCTATCTTAATGATTGGATGATGATTATGCAATAAAACTCAAATGTGGGGATAGCTTGCACTTGAGACTAGTAAGTGGAAGATTTATTAATAACAATGCTATTAATCCAAATAAATATTGCAAACTCATTACCAAGTGGGGTACACATTGGTTATATTGAGTCAGTCAAGTTGAATGGGCTAAAATGCCAATCGGTAGAATTCAAATTCTAGTTAGATATTTGAAAGTGGTTATGAAAGGCATGGTGAAAACATTTTTAGCCTTGAAATGAGTTTTTAAATCATTCTAAAGACGCGACATTATAGCTAGGTCCAAGTTGACATCACATGTTATAGTCTTATGAATCGACAAATAGGCTAGTTTGACTTGTGAGTCAAAAACACGCTAGAACTACTAATTGTTGGTGACTTGGTAAAGTCAAAGTAATGTTTCGTATCAAATATCCTGACGATTGATGAAGTATTAAGTTTAGGAGTGTGACTAATGCCTACGTAAAGAGATATTTGAAGGAACCTAACCCTGTTGACTAGATATATAAAGATCTTGGTTCAACAGGACAACTAACTCATATATCATTGGTGGTCGCTGTGGGGGCATAATCATACAATTGATGTATTAGCCAACATATCTATGCTGATATATATGCCCCTAAAATATATTGGGAGTTTAAATTACTTCTTAGTTCATTCCTATAAAACCAATTAACATTATTGTGAAGCTAAGCATAAAATGGTTATCGATTTTGTGTAAATCATACAAAACCTTAATGCTTTTAATTGTTTAAGTAAAATCATCTATGTGAAAGAGAAGAATGGTCGCTTCAAATGAAATTGTAGGGTGTGCAATTCTCAGAGCTTTCTCATAATCAGGCTAGTGTTCCAGGGTCATTATTGGACACGGCAGCGATGGGATGTGCCCAACTAAGGAGAGTCATGTGTGAAGCATATTTTCGTTTATTCAAACAGTCGCAGGTTAAAGGACATCGCGTCTACCAACATCTAGTAAGCTAAGTATGTTTTACAATGAAAGGTTTAAAGGGTAAATCCTACCTATCCTATGCATGACTCAACTTTTGAGGTGTCGTTGGAATTTTTTTATTTTTTTATCGTTCTCCATTCATGTAAGGTTTTTGGAAATTTAGTTAAAATAAGCATTTTGCTAACGTTATGAATGAAATTTTGATCCTTAAGTTAAGTGGTTGGAAGATAAAATATGAAACTTGATTACATCTTATAAATTAAATTCTTAAATATATTTTTATTACATAAGTAATTTTTTTTTAATATTGAGTCTATGACTTTTAAATTGGAGTTATAAGTATATTTTTATAAGTGATGGTTCATTGGTACAAGTTAAATGAATAAGTTTCAATGTTTTGGCATAAATAATGAACTTGTATGTTCTTTTTTTTGTTGGATCGAGTTTTCCAAAAATAGGGAGATATGTTCTTGTTAGTTCATCCACCATATCAAAGTTCATGTATTTCCTAACAATTCTAAATATATTAGAAAGTCGGTGATACCTCAGATGTGTGGACATTCTCGACAGTGCACAATCTGTTTCAGTTGTTGTATCCAGTGAAATAGATGTGTTTGTCTTGAGAAGATGCATGAAATCTGTTTTAAGAGAAGCATATTGAATATGTTCCTCAACCATAATTATCAACACGTTGAATCGATGTTGCAGTGAAGAAAAAGTGGAAGACACAATGGATTAAAACATAGAGTCAAGAAAACTACAAGAAGCAGTCTTCAAGCATTTGTTGTAGACATTGGTTTGAATTATCTATAATACTTAATATGAATTTGATTTTTTATTTCTATTATCCGTAATTTAGTATACATGGAAATATACTACTTTTTTTCCAAATGTAACGAGAGTACTGCTATTATTTTTTTTAATATTGTTTTAATAAAATGTGACTCAGCTTCTACAACATGCCACTTATTTTTTGTAGCTGTCTACTATATACTATCTTATTCGACCCGTTTTTACCTTACTCTCTTTAACCTTGAGGTGTAGAAACCGATTTTGTTTTTTAACCGGAATCGGTTCTGGTTCAAGTTCCAATTGGTTTGGCTTTTGGTCAAAAAAGTCAAGAACTGATTTCAGTTGGATTCATGTTTTTGGCCGGTTCCGGATCCGGTTTTGATCATGTGAAGGAAAAACCGTGTTCCGATTTGATTTTTTTAAGAAACTGAAACTGTCTGTACCTGAAGTTTTCTTAATATATATATTTAAAATTATTTAAATATACTTGTATAATTATACAAAAAAATACAAACACGAAAAAAATTAAATTTACGCTTTTTTTTGGATAGTTTTTTTTAGAGAAAATGGTTTTCCTTTACAGAGGAAAACTATTTAAATTTAAAAAGTAATTTAATTTATTCTATTTAATTTTATGATTTGTAAGTAAATCATAATAAATTTAGGTTAAAAAATAGATTTTATTAAAAAATAAATGAAGTAAAAAATTTTTGTCCGTAAAGATGTCATCTTTTTTTCTTTTTTTCTTTCTTTCAAATCAAGGGTCTAAAGTAGATAGTTCGCTCAAAACGACTAAAAAACGGTAGATTCTTAATCTATTTTAATTTTTAAAAATTGATTTAGTGGTGTTAGTTTCTTGGTTTACTCAAAATATCATAACTTTATTTTCTAGCATAGAAATTACAAATTATAATCATCATGTATGCAATTATTTCATTAATATTTGAATTAAGTTTTTAAATTTTTAATGTTGAAAATCAAACATATAATATGTCAAACCACATAGACAATGTATGCTATCTTCTAATAAATATTTGAACAAAAATTATTAATTTATTGTCGCACCCCGACCTTCCCGGCCTGAACGAAAGGGCGCGACTCGACTGATCAGGAAGGATCGCAGTCTCCGGTCACATAGTTGCGAGACCTATATGTCTGGTTTCGTACGTACATCCAATAACTTGGATAAAACCCTTTTGTAAAATCAGAGTTGCGGAAGTAAAGTATAAGTTATCAAAACAGATTAATTCGTAAGTTGCGGAAGTGATTAAAGTAGTTTTTAATACATAACAATCAAATGTTTAAGTATTATCAAACGGGCCTAAGACACTACAGTAGATGCATGGACTCCATCCCAGCATCATATTCCTTGTGCGCGTGCCTTAGCTACCCAAGAAAACATGCGAGAAAAAGGTCAACACAAAGGTTGGTGAGAGCACAGGTTTTATATCAGCAGTAAACATCAAAATGTTTAAAGTAAATGTTTACAGGTTTACATTTCAATACAATTAATGTAATATCCATTGATAACTAGTCAATATGAGTTATACCATATGCGGATTCGCAACCGAAGCTAACATGCTGCCTCCCGCCATATCCATCCAAGATATGGCAATGTTGTTTGGTCAAATATGCACTGTTCTGACCTCCATTCGGGGTGGCCATGCGGCGCGCAACAGTGGGGCTTGTCAGGCCCAAATAGTACTATTCATAATTACCACGCTAAGCGCAACGCGCTATTAACGGTTCGAGGTGTGTTTAATGAGGACTTATCAGTTTTGTGGATGAATGCCACACATATGCATATACGATATTAGCATGTACAAATGTAACCAAAGTAAATGTGTATGTTGTTAAAAAACATTTGTATGCAATGTTTTCTCCCCAAAGGTAGAAAATGTAAAAAGGGGCCGTGAACTCACCTGATTAGCAGTTCCGGTATGTGTGTGTTCGCGTCTTGCGAAGGCTAGCACCAGCTAGTATGCACCTATAACTATATAGGCGTGAGTATGCGTTTTGCGGTGTGTTGTATTCCATACAACTCCAAGTGTCGGTGTGCTCAACCGAGTGTATGTGTGTTGACTTGTGTTGACTCGACGAATCGTTGGTGACACGTTTGCTGTGTTTATGTGCCTTAATGCAAATAAGACACCAACATGCATTCCTATAACCAATCATGATGTTTTCACAAAAAGCAAGTTTTGAAAATTGTAACGTTTCCGTTTCGGGGAAACTTTCTATATTCAGAAGGTTTCTATTTTTGGAAAGTATAGTTATGAAATCCTATTTTGTAAAACAAATCACTCTAGTATGTTTGTAAAAACATGTTTATACACTTAAAACACATCGTTTGCGCATAAATCACCGTTTATGCAACTTTGTCCAAATAAGGTTTCCTAAAATAGTAAGTACTTGTTTAAAAGCTTGTTTTCACAAATCCAAGTTTCCAAATATGTTAAAAACCATTTCTAAACATATTTCAATAATCTTAGTTCATCAAAACATTCGTAAACATCAAAAGCCCTCTTTTGATTTACAAAAGTTTCCCTAAATAGTAAGTTTATATAAACTCATGTTTTTGACAAAATCAAATATCCAAATGTGTTTCTAAACTCTCCAATGTGCATTTGACAACATCTAGACATGTCTAACATGTCTAGATCATCACAAATCTAAGACATGCACATAAAAGTTTCCTTCTATGGCAAGTTTACCTAAATCATCATCAAATCAACAATAACTCAACCAAACTCAAATCCAATCAATCCTATACTCTAAAATCAGTAGATCTAAATCAAATACACATCAAATCACCAACAAATTCGTGTACAATAGCCACATGGAGTTGCATGTGTTCAAACACACTTGCATGTGTGTTTTTACCTCATGCATGTACGATCTAACGCTAGATAAACATTTAAAACTACCTTAGATGGCAAGATTCAGTGGGGATGGCTACTGATGATGAAGTTCCAGTGGTTGATGGTGGTTTCTAGCTTCCTAGCTCCTTCTCCAAGCTTCAAGGGCTCCAATATCACCAATGATGAGGGAAATACCTTCAAGAGTGTTACCAAAGGCTTGGAATATGTTTGGCAGAGGTTTTGGTCGAGAGAACAAGTGGGAGTTCGGAGAAAATGGGAAGGAAACGGGTAGAAAGTGAATGGGGTTGTTATTTATAAAAATTTTGATCTGCATAGCCTTCGCGTACCGCAGAGGCCGATCAAAAAACTCATCGCGTACCACAACGAAATTCGGGATCCTCGACTCCCGGTTTGCTTCGCGTACCGCCAAACTCTTCACCAAGGGACCTTCGCGTACCGCGATGGGTCCATTTTCTTGTTTTTCGATTTCGATGATTCGATTTCGCTCGTGTTCGATTCTCAACATTTATCCTAAACATCTAATGCATGTTTAACACATAATCATGTAATAACAAATAAGTTTGACTGATCACCAACGTTCGTAAGACTCGTGTGTGTGTTTCAATAATTCCTCGAATTATCTTTATTCGTTTGTGTTCGACGCTACGAACTTTTTGCATGCTTGATTAACCATAATCAACATGTATTGCACAATTCAACAATTCTCCGAATTATTGTTTTGTGTTTCTGTTTTGTTTGCCACACTTGGTTTCCAAAACCAATGTGCAATGTACTATTCGATAGTTCCTCAAACTATCGTTTCGCAGTTGTGTGTGTTTGACTCATCTAATTAAACATAATTAAATGAAATGCAACAAGTATGAATGTGAAATACATAGAGTGTAAGAATTGCAATTTACCTGAAATTGTCGGGTGTCACATTTATCAACCTTGGGATCAAACCTGTAATTTTATAAAATCATACAGACTATTTATGCAATTAATACTTTTTTTACTAACATTAGTTTGTGTTAATTTATTCTTACACTAATGTAACTTAAAATTAAACAAATATAATAAGACACTGTTTGTTTGTTTGTTTATATATATATATATATATATATATATATATATATACTAGTCAGAAACCCGCGCGATGCGGCGACGGCGACAACGACAATGTACAATGCGGTGTTCATATTTTGCTAATTTATCACTTTTTCATGATATAGATAGTGTTTTTGATAGTTTTCTTTATGTATGTAGTTCTGTGTGGATCCACATAAATGAAATGATATAGATAGGGTTTTTGATAGTTTTCTTTTATTCACAAAGACAAAAGAGAATAATGAAATCCACTGAAATAATTTTGAAGATCAACATCTGTCAATTTTGGAAGTTGCACCTTTGATGTATAGATTTAATATAACTTTTAATCAAGCTGATGAAAAAGAAATTAATCATTAGTAAAGCCATATGAAAATTGAGGATTAAAGGTTTAAAAAGCATAAAGAATCTACAAGAGACCATGTGTCAAATTCATGCAGGATGCATGAAAGAAAACTGAGTTGTGTTCTTGTAATGCTTGACATGCATAGCAACAACAATTGGTCCGACAACATTGCAAAATATCATCAACATCAATTGCAAGAATGCATACATCTTTTTTAACTAATTTATTCCAAAACCAAGTAATGTTAAGAAAAAAATATTTAACAAATGAAGGATGATGTGCATCTAAATTTCTTTAGTCGTAGACTATTAGTCACAAGTTTATCAAAAGAAGGTAGAGATAACTTTGGAATGGTTAACACTATCTGATATAAATCTTCTGATGGTGTTTTCTGCTGCCACACGCCCTTCCTGTAAGGATAATACCAGATGTTTAAATAATGATAATAATAAACATTTGTAATGATAAAAATTAGTACATAATTAATCTTATCACATCATCATCAACATATTTGCAGGTATCATTAATTAATGCTAGTAATCTTTCCATTGTGGCATCCATTTCTTTTATATCAGTCGGAAGTTTGTCAATTGTTGTGTTCTTGAGAATGTCAATTACAAACATATATACCATATGATGGTTTAACCATTAACTTGTGTCACACCCCGGGCCGGCGGGAACGGATCGGGTTTTCCCGTCGGGCGGAAGGTTCCCGGGGCGCGATATCTTGGAGTGATAATCAAATGATCAGAATGTTTAGTTGAGTCCGACAGTGAGGAAACACAATTCAAATACAAATGCAGTGTTATTTCAGAATAACGAACTGACAGTGTGTTTGCGTGAGTGACGATTCACACAAACATATCTGTGAGTTTAAAGTTCTGAAATAATGACTGAAAAGTAGAAAACAAAAGTCAGAAAGCAAAACCATCGTCGTGTTTGTTCGGGTGACGATTCGAACGAATACGCGCGAAGGTGACGCGTTCTGACGAAACGAAACGAAAACTCGACACGAACGACTTTAAAATTAATAAAACAAAATAAATAACATTTTACAATTTTGAAACTCATCAAAATAATTAAATTAAATTCTTTTATTTAATTCCATTTAAATTACGCGTAATTTCCGGAAACGTAACGAAAACGCGAACCGAGCAACGAAAACGAACCCGAACTCACTCGTGGTATAAATACCATGAATGAGACTCTTTTTCTCACTTTTCCACTTCATCTTCTCCACCACAACTTAAAATCCCGGTTTTGAAAACCCTAGCCACTTACAACCTTCTCTCCTCCATATCTCTCTCAATACTTCATCAAATTCTTCCATTTTTGAACCTACTTGAAGCTCTCAACCTCTACTACACGAAAGTACAACCGATCTGGAACGAAAACCACTGAAAATCAAGGTATTGTGTTGCAAAGTTGTCGAAAAATAGGGTTTTTGACCCTCCTCTTTGATCTTAACCCTAACCGGACCTATTCTTTCTCTCGAGACCTACACCTTCGAACACAAACCGGCATAAACCCTCCATGGAACAACACCTTCTGAGTTTGACTTCACCCTAGGTCGAGCTGCAGACCTGTTGAACCCCGAATGACCCATGGTCGACTGAGCAAACCTCCGACCGAATGAACAGGACCTCCGAATGACCACCTTCGACCACCCCATTCGTTAGTCATTCGGCAGAACTCATACTCCCCTCCCTCATTCGCTATTCATACTGCTAACCTTCATTCGACAGCCATCATCTTCATTCGACCAGAGGTCTCAATCGGCACAGCCATTCGCCATCTTCAGTCGAATGAGAACCATCTTCACTCGGGGATTTACATTCGGCTACAAACCCTCCATTCGACTCATGGCTCCTTCGCAGGACAACCTTTATTCGACCATACTCCCTACCCTCGACACCAGTACCTCCGGCCATTATAAGGTGGCCATATCCATCCCGTAGGCATAAGGGAGTCATTGGCCCAATAAGGAGGCCCAACACTAGCCTATGACTTACTACGTTGGCTTAAGGCCCACTAATTGACTCAGATAGTTGTTGAGACCCATAATCGGCCATGCACAGTTTCACTAGGACCATTCTTCTGGCCGACTTCCTTGTTGAGGCCCATGAACATTCGGCCTGGATTAGACGTTTGGGCCCAGAAACAGAAAACTGGCCCAACAGCTGGCCATCCAGCTCCTTTCAGCCCAAGAACCCCTGGTTCGGCCCAATAACAATTATTCGGCCCAATTGATATTTTAAATTCACGTGGGTTAGTTGGGGATCAACACATGAAATTAGATTGCAATGGATAATAATACATGAGTTTTAGTAAATTAATGATATAAAGAACTCTATGAACACAAGTAGCATATACATCTTGAAAGTGATCATGGGATTCAAGAATGGGTTAAGGCAAAACAGAGTCATGCTTTTATACTATTTGATTATGCCAAGTGCTAAAGGCATAATACACTATTTAAACTAAATACTATTTGATTATGCCAAGTGCTAAAGGCATAATACACTATTCAAACTAAATGCTATCTGATTATGCCAAGTGCTAAAGGCATAAACTACATGCGGATACTAAAGCTATGTGTTAATACCAAGTGCTAAAGGTATTTACTATTTGATGATACTATTGTGGATGCTAATGCTATGAGGTCATGTTACAAGATAATACTATGAGTTAAGCTAAATACTAAGGCTACGGGTTAAACTAAATGCTAATACTACGGGTTTATGCTATGAACTAACACTACTGTTTATGCTTAATGCTAATGCTATGAGATTATACTACTTGTCTATGCTATGGGTGTTATGCTAGAGACTAATGTAAACATTAAAGGCTAATGACTCTATAAGGCTATGGGGATACTAAATACATACATACTTACATACATACACTTTGGATACTTGAATCTATGGATACTATAAACTCTTGAATGCTATATGATTGCCATGCTCAAACAACGGTTTGGTCTCTCAGTGCTTGCCTTACCGATTGTAAAGCTAGTACTTGTGCACAAGTTACGTAAATGCTGGAATACTATGCTAAAACTACTGGCTATGGAAGAACAATAGTTGGTCTTTCAGTGCTTGCCTTCATGTGTTCTTCCTAGTCGGGACTCGAAGAACAATAGTTGGTCTCTCAGTGCTTGCCTTCAGGTGTTCTTCATGGTCCTAAGCGAGGAAACTGACTGATGGTCTCTCAGTGCTTGCCATGCAGTGTTTCCCATAAACTATTTACTCAGGTGATCAGTGACTAGGACGGTATTGGTGAATCTTAGTTGACTTTGTGTCATCATGAGTAGCCCTTATCTCCCCCTAAGTTACCCGTAAATCCTGGGGCCGGTATGGTTTGATACTGAATTCCTTCGGGCATTCGGTTGTCTATTCCGGTAACATTCAAACATACTTACGGATGCTATGGATAAACTTGCAAACAAAAGTGTTTAATCTATGACGGGGAAAACTATGCGGATGGGTCGGTAAAAGGCTTAATTATTATTAATAACAGTGCCATATCCGGATTAGTATGTGGTGGGACGTCGCCTGGGCGGGTTGTAGGCTTGACCCAGGGGTACGCCCTATATATAAGCATACCGATTTGGATATTACATGTGGAGTTAATAAGATTAAGGTTTTACCGAAAGGAGTTTTGTTAAAGCTATTTAAACTTATGAACTACATGAACTCACCAACCATTGTGTTGACCTTGTTTCTTTTACATGCTTTCTCAGGTGATGCACAGGTTTAAACATAAGCTATTGGATTGCATGCTAGGCGGCCTAGATAGAGGACCTAGTGATTTTGGGAAGCACATATTTTGTTAAACATACGAATCATTCTTGGATGTCTTGTACAGATTACAAGATAGAATACTTTGATTCTTTTGTTAGGTTTACCAAGTTAAATTATCAAACTTTGACATTGTAATTTAACTTTGTAATCCTATATATATGCTTTATTGTGCTTTAGTGATTATTAACATTGATGCTATGTAACAATCTGATCCACCCGATTATCACACCCGATATCGCACCCCGGGAACCTTCCGCCCGACGGGGACTCCGATCCAACCCCGCCGGCCCGGGGTGTGACAACTTGTTTAGTCCGTTTGGGATATTATTTAGTAAATGAAGGATGTATTTAATAGTTTTAAACACGTAAATCCAACACGCTCAGCCTCAATCATACAAAGATCTAGAGGCACTTCTTGAAATTGAGCAGCAAATTCAGTTATCTTAATTTTTCGAATTAGATTGTCCTGCAAAGAGCATGCACATCATCCGACTTAAAAGAACATGAAACAACATTCAAAGAGCATGTGGCTATATGAACGCACCAAGACCATCATGTATACCAGACAAAACTAAGCATATTGTTATATAAAAAATGTTTATGGATTTATCAAACTAAATGAAAATATAAAAAATAAATAGCATGAAGAATAACCTGAAGAAGTGTCCCGAAGCTAGTAGCAGATTTCATACTCCCATCTTCACCCTCACCAGCTTTAGTGACTCCTAAATGCAACTTTAGTGACTCCTAAATGAGTAAATTGTTGGACATGATAGGGAGGCATTTACTGATTCAAGAGTCTCCAAATAGTGATTATTATGAAATCATGATCCAATTATTAAAAAACTTTTAAACACTTTTTAAAAACAAAAAAAAACCCAGCTATCTTTAATCTTTTCTAATACAAAGAAGGCCACAAAAAATTTAGGGTAATAAACAAATAAACTGGACAGATTTTTGGGAAAAAAAATTGTGACTAATGAACCGCATACATACACCAGGTTAATATTGATAATAAGTGGAAAATCAACATGGTGTTAAATTGTTTCTTGATTTAGGTGCTAAAAGGATCACAAACAGTTTTGAACTCTCAACCACTAATCATATAAGTAACTTAATTTTGAAATCTCAACCCCTACATACATACACCTAATATCAATACTGCATACATACACCCATCTACTATCAGATATTTATACATACAAACAAAAGTACAAAAATGGCTTTTAGCTTGAATATATAACCACATACCTACCCACAAAATTGTATTAAGCGTTATAAATTCTACATATAGAAACTGGACTGCATATAGAAACACTCAACTGCAAAAAAAATTCTGCATATATATGGACCTACAAACAAAAAAGTATATACATCTACTGTATACATATCAGCAGTTTACTATCTAAATTTCATAAAATGCATAATATACCTGCATAAACTGCATACATACACATATTGCTGCATACATACATTAGTCTGCATACGCATGAACTGCATACATACATGCATGTTTATACAAATGTTAACATTTGTCTTTCAGTCTTTCTTTAATGCTAATGAGTTTTTATCCGCATATATACACAGAGGACAAAATTTAAGTATTATCTCATACAAACAACACATATTATAACTGTTAAAAAATCTACACAAAGTTCACGTATGTATATATATATATATATATATATATATATATAATTGACCTCTAGCTTCAAAACATTTTTTTACATTAACAATACACATTTCACATAGCAACATATATAACTAACTATCTGAATATTGTATAAGAAATCAGGTTATAGATATAAACTTCTTCATGACTTTCCCTAAAGCAATATCATGTATAGCTTCCAAACCTCGGTTAATTTTAATCCTCACAGATGACACAATTTGTGTAACAGGCTTTTCCGGAATTGGAACTTATGATATTTTGGGTGGAGACATGTATAGAAACATCAAACATTGAATAAACATAAAGTTTAATATGTCTGTCCAAAACACTCACATTTGAAATAACAAACAAACTTATAAAACTATGCACATGTTTAATCAAAAGTAGCAGGCAAAAAGGTAATGGATAATCAAGCTTAATACACACATTATTATAGAGAGTCAGTGAAATAATCCTATTACAGAGAAGAACAAATATATGATTGTGTGGATCATCAAGGCTGCCTTGAACAACTACTATTGTGCTTCAATCATAGTTGGCTTACCCAACCCACCTGTACAATAAGGTTAAACGACGATTTAAACATGTCAAAGATATTAAGAATAGTCAATTAACCTCAAAACTCGAGCTCATGTGCAATACGTTTTCTTAGTTAACATGCTAATAATAATCAAACAACATTATAGGTAAAAATAAAGCAAAATCTAATTCTTTATTTTGCTCCACCATATCACTAACAAAAAAAATAGAAAAAAGAACTCTAATGAAACAAGAAATCAGGAAATCAAAATCAAATGCCAACCCTAATTGATATATGTGATTATAATACATCTTAATATGAGGTGAAACATTGAAAAATAAAAGTGTTTATTACTTTAGCAATCCAAAATTAATTTCTAATATTAACCAAACCTACATTAGAAATACGTCTCTAGTGAGATTCATACACATTTCTGGTGTGTATATACGTGTGTGTATAAACATAAATTAGAACAAATGCGAATTAAATTGAAAGAAAACATTGCCTGATAGAGCAAGTATGTTTTGAAAATTAGGGTTTGAAAATAGTAGAAGGGAGAAATCAGAGATACTTTGGCGTTAACCTACAAAGTGAAACCACATCTCGATGAGTAGGGCTCGAACGGATTCCAGTCAAGCGATAGTCTCCGCCGTTTGCCGGAGTAGATCAGTAGGTTTTGGTTCTCCGTAAACTTGAGAGACATGGATAAGTAGAGGTGGCAATTGTTACCCATGTTAAAGGAAATGGGTTGGTTTGGGTAAACAATTGTAGTATAATGGGTTGAAATGGGTAACATCATAATATTGGATGGGTTGAGATGGGTAGCACTTGAACACAATGCGGGTCAAGATGGGTAACCAATAAAGTATGTAAATGCAATGGATTCAAACATTTAAGAATGATTAAATACATATTTGATGATAAATCACTAAAAATTATCCAAATTGACTATTTGTTTACTTATAACACATCTAAAGTTAAATTAATTAAATTGATGTTTTTTAACAACAATCCATTTAGACCCGAACTTATTTTGCTTAAAACTCGTTCTGACCCGCACCCATCCTGACCCGAACCCGTTCTGACCCCTTACCAAACCCGACCCAACCCGCCCATTTTGTCAGGCATATGGATAAGTGAATTTGAATTATGAAATGAGTTTAGAGATTTGAATTGGTGAGTTATTCCCGCTGGTGTTTGAGGCACTGCATTATTGAGTTGTACATTAAGCTTTCTACCATATACATTTCTTAATTTAAAGACTTTCCACTTTCTCTCTCCAACTGGTCGGGAACCCGCGCGATGCGGCGGCGTTGACAATATGTTCAGCCGACACATGTCCTTCAAAACCAAATATTTTACAACTTGAACCATTAAGTTAAATTTGAAGTGAAAATTTGGTCTGTTTGATGGATTCACAAGGCAAGTAAGTTGTATAAACAGACCATGATGATACTCCTTTTCTGTTGTTTCTTTGAAGCTTTTATAGGGTAAGATGACAACCAACCAGTCTCGTACCTTAATTTATGATTGCTCATACATATCATATTTAGCTTTTAAGTTAGTCTACTTATTATTAGATTCAAGTCATTACTTTATATATAATTGTTCACGCTAACAGAGTAATCAATTTGGTGTGAGGATCTGATCATGTTAAATCACTACCAACAGCAATTCTAGTAATAGTGGGTGTGTGGGTTAATTTGACAAAGATGTTCAAATATCAAGATTTAAAAATAAAGTTCCTTTAATTGAGGGTGCGTGTGTTTATTACTTTATTGGACAAACAGAGTTATCAACAGGTTCTTTGTTGCAGACTCAGGTGATGGTTTGTTCCAAAAATGGATAAATAATAAAGCAACAGATAAGGAAACATGCATTACCAAATGGACCTAGTAAACAACAGGATGTATGTAAATATTTAGTCGACTGTATTGTTATCACCTGCCACAATTTAGAGACATTTAAGAAAGTGTAACAAAAATACTTAATGATCAGTCTTTAGCTTCAATTAAATAATCATTCTCTTGTAATTATGGGTACTAAAGACACAATAATTAGCTCCAAAACAAGCATCCATTGACAGTAGCTTAATAATTTATGAACTATGGTGATTTAATTCTTCATGTACTCAAAATCCGTTGATCAACTACTGAACAAAAAATATGACTAAAGAATTTAAGAAAACCGTATGTTCTCTTAAAGTGTCTATGATCATTAGAGATGTACACCCACTTAACAAATAAAGCATGCCTCAATTGACCTTTATTACCAAGTCCACCCACAATCTTCAACAACTGATCTTCTGAGAATTGCAATTTTGACAATATCATTATGGTTGAAAACTTCCAGCTCATCATACTTATCTTTTTTCCATTAAGCCTATTAACCATAGATATTCTTCAAATCACCAAATATCACTCCCAAACATGGTTAAAAGATACAAAATTCATAAATAAAACTGCATAGAAATGCTTAAATTTGACAATATACCTGTCAAAAGGGTCACATGGGTTTGATGAAAAATTATGTATAAATATGCATTGATAGGTCGAGGGACGAATACAAAAACAATTTGAATTGTTATAACAGAAAAATGTTTTTAACAATTGAGACAACCTTATGTAATTAACATATTCTGGTTCAAATCAAAGTTACCCAATGTTTATTAGTTGACTTTAACTCTGGTTTAGATGTCCTGCTTATAACATTAGCACCAACAGAAACAACAGACTTACATTATATTGATCAACTTCTCATACTATCTACTTATAACAATTTCAAATATGTTTTAATCTCATTATCTCTAAGGAATTTGATAAACACTCATACTATCTACTTATAGCGATTTCATAAAGTACAAACGAATCCAAATTATATCACTTACAATCTATTTCATTACAGTTGATTATCAAATTCTAAATTTAAAATCACATAATCAAGACTAAAACTCAACAAATAATTTAACAGTTAATCAATGGCATACAACTTATAATTAATCAACGCATAAATTTTATTTTACACGAAAAAAATTAAAGTGAAATACTCTAACAATCATAATAAGTACCTCAAACGTCCAGGTTTGGAACTTGTAGACACCCGCACGAACTAAAACCTTTGTCGTCCAGCACATAATAACCCTGTAACAACAAACACTAAAATTGTTGCACCAGATAATTATTTTTTAAGAAAAATGACAACTCATTGTATAATGTCAAATGAATGCACCAGATTAGGTTAAATAGAATGAGCAACTGCTTATCCACCAATTATATATTCCATAAACAAAGCCCAGCCGATTATCCAAGCAAGGCTGAAATATTACAACACATTAATATGAGCATCCAAAAGTTTTGCACCGGAGATAAGCAAGATTACCAGAGTTTAAGCTTAAGCCCCTTGTTTTACACCTGCACATACAGATTGGACTTAACAAAAAAAATAATAAATAAAATAAAACAAAGCAAAAATGGAGCATACCTAGATCATTTAGTTCTAAATCAACACAAAATTAGGAAAACCACTCCTCATAACCCGGAAGAAAAAACACAACATAATTGTGTTGATTATTCATGTAATTATTAATTAAAGTGGATTTTAATCCGCACGATGTGACAAAGGTGACAGTTTAAAAAGACAGCGATCTACGTCTACTGTTCGACAGCCAGAGTAGTGTCGTCAGCTATTAAACAACAGTTTGATAAAACTAACCTAGTTATGTGGGCATTCAAAAGGCTTTTAGAACACAAACTGCAACAGTGAGCTAGCTGCCATGTTTTTCTTCAATTATATCTTCAATCTATTTAAAAAACTTTATTCGTCGTGTATGACATAAGATCAATGTCATAAAATATATCAACTCCTTGTAGGGCATGTTGTTTAATGCAAGTGTCTTGTTATAATAGTAATTTATGACCCAAAACACACTTGACGAATCTTTAAAACTCAAAATAATTGCTTGGATTATATATCGTTGAAGCTCAATATCATAGGTAAATCATAAACTAAAACATAAAAAATATAGCAATGTGTCACAAAATAAAAAGATTCCACACAAAAACTGAATCTTTAAAAAATAACTATGAAGCTTTTTCTACCCATTAATCATTGTCTTACAAAAAACGTTATAAATTTCGATCACATCATCTTGATCTACCAATTCACATTTAAAATTTCCCATAATTTAGAAAAGAAAATATATAACAAAAACCCAACTCAACCGAAAAATAAAAAGAATGATAAAAATAGATCCATAAAGCCTTAAACAACAATTAAACTTGCACATGATGATAAGAAAATTAAAATTATACAATTATTGATCAAGAGCATTAAACAACTTAAGATTATAGAAGAGAAATAAAGAAAGCAAAAGAAAAAAATACCACACATAGGTAGTTGGTAGTCTTATCCATCAGTCATCTAATAAACAACCCCAATTTCCTTTAGTGTCTCACCTAAAATGCTAAAACATTTTACTTGTCTCGAATTGTATAGCAAGTTGAGCTTGTTCAAGAGCCCTTCTTTCTTTCCATAATTATTGAATTCACATACTATTGTCGTGCTTTGTACCCTTCCTAAAACAATTATATTGAAAATTGCAATGGAACTTGAGCTCAAAATCAACATGAAACGTGAAACCAACAACGTTGTTCACAAAAAAACAAGTTAAGCAATGAACCAAAATACCATCAAGTTATTAAGAAAATCAATCATTATGCGTTTGCTTTAGAACAAAATAACAATTTAAATAAATCATAAAACATAAGTGGTGAAATCAACAATGCTTTCCTCAAAAAATAGGTTCATCCTTTCTTGAGCTAAAGATTATTTACAATTCAATTCGCAAATGGAAATTGGAAAAAATTGGCTCTACAATTCTTGACTGCCTATTTTAATAGCTACAAAATATAATCAAAATTTCAAGTAACATTTGCATAAATCCACTACCAAGATAATCAATCACACATTTACACTACATAATTCTCAAACAGAATTGAAAATTTTCAAAAGAAAATCGATTTGAAAAAACGAAAACATACCTTGAAGTTTAAGGCCGCTAGATGTTGGCCTTTAGATCTCGTATCATTTCCGTTTCCCGGTTTCTCTAGAGCTCATCACCTTAAAAAAATAAACCCTAGAAATGCATAGATAAGAGAAGATCAAAACCAAGGAAGTGAAGAACATACAGAGTTTAGATCAAGAGCACGATGAAGAGTAAAATATCAAAGGTTAGCATCCATAGTCAATCGTAAGAAGATATCTCTGATAATCCATTTGGAAGCAGACGACAATGAGGGTGTAAGGAATGGGATGCCTAAGGGCACCTGAATCGGAGAGGTGGTGGTCTTTGATGCGTAACTCACCTGAATCGGAGATGCACTTGTATCGAAAATTGAGAAGCTCTGGAAGCGATGTGGGAAGGAGCAGATGGAGAAGAGTTGTGAGGGGTGTGTTTGAATTTGGGATGCATTTGAAATGAGGAGGCTTTTATCCCGCTTGTTTTTCAGGGGTTAGAACTTAGAATGTGAAAGGAGGGCTTGTACCTCAAGCTTAATAACTTATACATTTCTTAAAATTAAGACATTGCACATTTCTCTCTCATATATGCATTATAAGTAGTATATAGATATATAGATATATATTTATATTAATATGGAAAGATTGTACTGGAATTTAAAATATCAAAATGATTTATTTATTATGTAATAAAAAATGCATATAATAAAAACTTATGAAAAATTTTAAAAGTAGGGAAGTCTATTTTTTAAGGGGTAACCTTTTAAAAAAGGTGATTTTTACTATTTGAAGTTAAGTATTTTTTAGATTGATGTAATTACTTTAAAAAAAATTGAGCGATAATACAATGAAAACAAAATTATATATATATATATATATATATATATATATATATATTATATACATATATATATTTCAGTGTTACAATTTTTGTAAAAAAAAATAACAACGAATATCAAGGTTCTTAAAACCAATGGGATAAATTTTATTAAAAAATTAAAAATTTAGATGTATTTTTTAAAAAACATGTGAAGTTATAAATAAGTGAAAATATCTAATATGCATTTTTAAATTTAAAATATTAGTTATTATGATCATATTCAATCTAATTTATTTTTTACGATTGGATACGACTTATCACTAAAATAAAAAAGATTTTTAGTGTCAACAAATGTTGTCACTATTGGTGTCAAAAACCACCTCTTATAACCTGATGTCGCCGGTAAATCATATAAGCCTATTTTAAAGGTTTTTGCTTTAAAATTCATGTTTGTTGGTTTCATACCTCATAAAACTGGAGAGATTATAAATTACTGCCAATAATTAATATGAAACATATAAAGTAAATACATACCAAATTAAGTATTCAAATCTTGTTTACATCATACATAAACCAAATAATTCATAAAAATTTAGTTAAGAACATAAAAGAGTACATAAATATCAAATTAACTTTAATCATTGGTCTCTCTCATCCGAATCACCTTCCACTACTAGAAAACACCCAAGATTCCTACAAAATTTTCCAACAACATACTGATAAAAATTACTCTTACAAAATAGCGATAAATTTCAGACAAAAATGAAAAACAAAAAAGTTCGACAATTTTCCGACAAACTAGCTACAAACGAAAATTTTGTCGCTAATTCGTAGCTAATCTGAATTCAATTCCGATAAATTACCGACAAAATCTAAAATTAATGACAAGAAAGAATAAATTTTAGTTTCGCCGGAACCTAGTCGGAAAAATTGATGGTGTTTCCAACAATTTTCCTAGAAACAAAAAGATATATTTTATTATTTGCGTTATTAAAATAGTTTTGGAAGAGGGAAAGTTATATTTTTAAAATGGTGTGGGAATGTTGTCGGAACTTTAAAAATATTTCCGAGTATTTTCCGACAAACTTAAAAAAAATTGTCAATATTTAATTTTGTCGGAAATTTGTCGGAAATACTAAAAAGTTTCCGACAATTTGCTGACGAAGTGATATTTTTTAAAATGTTTTGGGAATGTTGTCGGAACTTTAAAAATATTTTTGAGTACTTTCCGACAAACATAAAAAAAGTGTTAATATTTAATTTTGTCTGAAATTTGTCGGAAATACTAAGAAGTTTCCGACAATTTTCCGACGAAGTTATATTTTTTTAAAATGTTGGAGGAATGTTGTTGGAACTTTAAAAATATTTCCGAGTACTTTCCGAAAAACTTAAAAAAATCAGTTAATTTTTATTTCTGTCAGAAATACTACTAGGTTTCCGACAAAGCTGAAAATAAAATATTTTATTTTGTGTCAAGTGATATTTTTTAAATGTTATCGAAATTATTAGAAAACTTTTGACTATTTTTCGCCAATTTTAAAAAAAAATTGGGATCTTTTTAAATTTTATCGGAAAGTTGTCTGAAATTTATAAAAGATTCAACTATTTTCCGACAACTTATTAACGTATTCATTAAACAGTATATTAATTAAGGAGAATTCTCATTATTAACTTAATTTGTATAGTATATGTATGTGTGTATGTGTTATGTCATGATGTATCATGTTTGCATATATGTTTGTGTGTGCTTGTATATGCACGTGTACCGGCTTAATTATTGCAATAAGTGTGTGTGTGTGTATAACATTTATGTGTATATGCTTATATGTTTGTGTGTGTACTATGTTTTCGTATGTAGGTGCATCTGCATGTATTATTTATAGTGTATTGTGTGCGGATATGCTAGTTTATGTATGTGTGGTGTATATACATTTTAGTGTGTATATGTTCAAGTATGAATGTGCATGTACATGTGTTATGATTAGTGAATGCATGTATGTATGTGTATGTCAGCACATTAACCTACCACTATATATATGTATATATATAAGGTGAGGTTCTTTAAAAAGTTTATTTTGTCTAAGAAAACTAAAAATAAACACTTGAAATCCGACCCCAAACAAACTTTGAATGAAACTCATTTTCGTGTCATTGTAATCGATTTTTCGAACCCTAAACCCCAAACGTTAAACCATAATACTAAAACATAAATTTTAAAACCAAACCTTGAAGCTTAAAGATAAAAACCTAAAAGTTAAAACCAAACTCTAAAAGCTAAACTTTATAGTTAAATGTTAAAGCTAAAAAGTAATATTATAGAGTTTGATGATACGGTTTCAGGTTTACTAAAAACTTGAACATAAACTTTACAATTATAACCTTTTAAATCTATTGGTTTTAGGTTGAGAATTCGTAATTTTGTTTTTGATGTCCTTTATCCATTTTACTTCTTCTATTTACTGGTTTCAATAATAATTAGCATTCATGTCAATATTATTTCGCTAATGAGTTAACAACTCAAAACCCTTTTTTATTATTCCAATTTGTGTCGATGTTTACGTTTGTTTTTCTATATGTTCCCTTTTCTAAAAGAGTATGATGAAAAATGGCTCCATTTTGTGACAGAATACATTATGGATTTTTACAACAAAATAACCCTCATATTTACGACATGGTATGTTTTTTTTTGGAGTCCATTTGGGGTTTTTATTCATGTTTTCTGTGATGGTCTCGGTTTCAAGTATTACCTAAAACATTAAACAATTAAAACTTTAATTTCCATTGCTTTGTATCCAAAACTTAAATTTCCATGTTGACTTTCATTTCTTTTTACATATTCGAAAGATCACAAAAACCTAAATATTTTCCCTCTTTAATGAAACCCATTCTTCTGTAACATCAGTGCTGGAACAGTAGTTCTGAACAGTAGGAAAGTACTGTAGATACTGGTTCGGAAAGAGTTCAGTTAATATTCAGTGTTAATATTATATGAAACAAATGATGTTAACAGTGCAAAAACTCAAAACTGGCAAACAACCTACACAGACACAATCCTAATATGTCTAAACATGTTAAACTAGGACAAGATACTATGTACGAATGTTAGTTAAGATCTTATTATGTGTAAACGTATGTGGGAAAATCCAAACTAAAACCATAACGGACGTCGTTAAATGAATATTAAACATACAATATATTCATGTGAGTGATGATTCGCATGAATATATTTGTAAGTTTAACGTTCTGAACGATATCTAATAATTAGAAAATCATATTGGAAAGTAACGTTGTCGTCGTGTTTGAACGGGTGACGATTCGTACGAATACGCGCGAAAACGATACGATCCGATGAAACAATAAAAATAAATGTTTTCGAAACCTTCAAAATAATAAAAGATATTTAGTTAATTTATTAGGAATTATCACTTTAAAAAGTTTTAAAATTTATATCTTTATAAAGTTACGTACTGTAACGAAAAACGACGAAAACGACGCGCGGTTTCCCAATGCGTCTAAAAATAACGACACAAAAAATAAAATCATCTTTAGTTTGCGGTTTGCTCAGATTCCAGAATTTTAGTTTTTTTAATAACTTTAGTCGCAGTTTTGACGTACAATTTTTAGTCGCGGTTGGAAATATTTTTAGGCGCGGTTGTATATTTGTTTGGGGACTCTCTTATTAGTCGCGTTTGGATCTTTAGTCGCACTTTTAGAATAATTTTGTCACATATTTAGACGCGATTTCCAGCTTTTTTTAGTCGCGGGTTTTATTTTTATATATTTTTTTATTTTTTTTCATTGAAACTGTGACAATCCGACTTTTTGAGTTAACTTAGCGAACTGAAAACCAATGAGATCAAGCTAGGCCCAATAAGGCCAGTGTAGGCCCAATGAAGTCTAGGAAGGCCCAATAAGGCCAAGGTAGGCCCAGGTAGGCTCAATAGTATTTAGGAGGCCCAATTGGGGTAATTTAGCCCAATAACGTTTCAATTGACCAAACTAGTGACAATTCGGGATTTTTGGTTCAAACCTTGTTAACTGAAATGTTATGTAATCAAAGGCAATCAAACTTGAAGGATTGGAATTAATCAAAATCAGTCCTAACACACTTTAATTACAAAGTTTAGAATGATAATTAAATTAAAATGCAAAATTTGACTTTTAAAGTCAAATTTCGACTATATGAACAATTGAGTTCGAAATTCTTAGTAAATCATTATAAGTAACTGAATTAAACCTACAATTAACTTATACTAGTGATTAGAAACGGTTATCATCATTATTAATACCATAATTGTCGAATTTAATGTATTTAACAACCTATTAACACAAAACCGTTACAAATGCATATCAAATTCGTATATCTCGATCATAACTCATCAAATTGAGTTCACAGAAGCATTAATCGGCACTTTTAGGAGTTTGAGCACACGTCAATTTGATCTAGAAGCTTGTTATCGAAGAATTGGTCTAAGTGAAGGCCGAAACTCAGACCATTAGTCGAAGTAACCCAATCCGACATTGATCCAGGTAAGAATTCACTTTCACATGATCTAATTGTTGCGATTAAACAAAACCCTAAGTCAAATTCGAGTTCTAATAATGAATTAATCGAATTCGAACTCTAGGGTTCTTCATGTCGAACGAATTGGGGATTTAAATGGAAATAAGTTCAAAAATAAAATTCGACTATATACAGGGTTTCGAAAACACATACCAATCGAAAACCATATGATAATTACATCTAATTATAACAAATTTGGTGATATCGAGTTCTAGGGTTTCTAAACCAAAACGATTTGGGGTTTTGATAAGAGAAGGTTTTATAATCAAATTAAACAAAACAGAGAGTTTCGGAATCATGTGTGGAATGAAAACCAATAGTTAATTTCATCAAACAATGTCGAATTTTACGATTTCTAGTTCTAGGGTTCGTCGGGTAAATGGTTTTGGGGGTTTAACCCAAACGAACTTGAAATTTGAATTAATCACCACAGAAGGATTCGAACTATGTTAATGAATGAAAACCCTATGGTTTAGAAGTTTAACATAAACAAATTTGAATCAATACATGAGGTCTAAAGTTCGAATGCATGGAGGGTTATAAAACCGAAGGTATTGATCGAAATAATTCAATTAAATTTTCGTATAGACTCATCTGTATCCCTTGAACAAAAGCCCTAAGGTTCTAGGGTCATTTGGGATCGAATCATGGAGTAATTTGAATCAATTTGGTTCGGTTATGTATTAAACAAATGGGAACCGACTGAACCATGTTTAAAACTATTTGGGATTCAATCTAGTCACAAAAACAGTGGTAGATCAGGTGGTTTGGGCTCGCGTGTGTGACCTGTGAGGTCGTGGGTTCGAAACCGACCCAACCGGTTTTTGTATTTAAAAATCATTTTTGGTATTTTGCCCATATCTTTTTCGTCGTAACTCCGATTTAACTCGTTCAAATTTCGTTGGAACCGTAACGGAATCCCGAACACATTTGAATAATAAAATTCACATTTTAGATCGAAAATGAAATCGCGTATAATTACGTTATTTAAATAAAATCATCTATGGTTATATGATTTTATTTAAACGAGTTCAAAGACACGCGTACTTTCGTATGCATATTTTTAACAAGTCAAACATACGTGTGTTGACACGTATGTGATTTCAAGCACAAAACGACATCTCAAATAACACAACGTTATTGATTAAAACACGGATTCTTCGTAGAGGATTTTCTACGCGAGTTCACGAGTGTTTGATCATTCTGCAATACTCAAAGGTGCGTACACGGCCCCTTTCTTATTTTAACTGTTTTGGGGGAGAAAACATGTGCAACAAACGCTTTTAGATACATATCACTTGCATGAGTTAGCTGTTTACATTAAGTGCAAACATAGCATTACAAAGCCTTCTCTTTCGAACCGTTTAATTTGCCGGAGTGCAAAGCGTGGTAGTTGAAGATAGATCTATTGGGTTTGACAAACCTCACTTGGTAGATGGGATCTACGCAGGTGTTTGACTGACCAAACACACACATTGCTATTGTTCGTGCTAGACAATAGTGTTAAGGCAAAAAACATGCTATAGCATGGCAACTCGTCAGCTTCGGTGTCGACCACTTGTGTAAATAGTTTATATGACTAGCTATCATGACTGTGCATGTGTGATTATGTTATCTACAAACTTGATATTCAAACTGCTGTTTTGAACATTGTGAATGCTTAAACCTGTGTATGCACCAACCATTGTGTTGACTTGATTTACATGTTTTCTCAGGACACTAAGACACAAGCAAGGACAAGCAGGGACTAGGATGTTGAGTCTCATGCATGCATTTCAGTTCAAGTGTTTTAGTTTGGTTCAATTAAGACATGGAATGTTTTTGAAATTGTACTTTACATTTTCAAACCGTTACGTATTGTTATTGGTTTTAAAACGCTTCCGCAAACATTGAAACTTTGATATTACAGTTTTAGACCAACATATGTTTTGAAATTCATATAGAGGTCTTCGTTATGTCTAATGATCTGAGATCCTGGTTTGTCACGTTCCCGAACGGTATAATTCCGTTAGTTGAAAATTTGGGGGTGAGACAGAAACGATTAAAGACCTGCTGCTTATTATGATATTTAATCCAATAAAGACCTGTATTGATGGTTTAAGGGCTGCCCAAAGTGAAACAGTTGAAACCATGTTGCTGGTAGGTTAAGGGCTGTTATTTAATCGATATTACTAGACTTATGACCATCGATATTGCTGTTGGTTGTCAAGATTGGCTAAATTCAGGTCTCCCAAGTATCCAGAACTTGGAACCAACCAAAACCCGCAAGAATTGAGCTCATTAGAAAGGTTTGAACATGAGTTAGTCGATTGTGAGCCATTAGGATTTCTAAGTGTTTAAACCGGTTGTGTTGTTCATCTAAACTAAGTTGTTCAAACTAAAACCTTTTCTAAACTAATCTAACACTTAAACAAGTGTCTCATGTAATCAATTGGGCTTAAAACACCTAAGTTTGCTTAATGAAATACAAAGTGAAATTGTTAACATAAAAAATGGTCCAAGTTGACTATTTTGAAATGTTAGCCGATTTTGGATCATCAAACCTAGTAGTATGTCTTCAACATTCAATACTTTTAAATCATTTAAACATTTATATTCAGGTTTAGTCATCAAATGGGACTATCACCCATGGGTTATGAACGATAAAAACGTTAAGGATCAAGGATAGGTAATTAGATAAAACTTAGTATGTTAGCCGAATGGATGCAAATCAAATACAAAGGTTTTGTAGAAACAAATAAGCTAAGTACATTGAGAGTGTCAAATGAACTAAAGCACTAAGGGAGAACATTGGGATCAAGGAAACTAGGCATGAATGAGTTGACTATATTTGTCAACACTTAACACTTAGTAGTTTCATGCCATTGTATGACCAACTAATATTGTTCAAGTTTTGAATGATCTAATGTAAGGTATACACACGGATCAACGTTGTAACAAAGATCTAATGAGGGACTTGGAGTTAATCAAGTAAGATTAGCTTAAGTTCTAACAAGTTTAACTTATAGTGTTTCATAAAAATAACTTATGTTTTTACTAAAATATAATGACTTATAAATTATTCCTATTAAAAAGGATTTTCAAAAGTAATTTAAAGGATTTCTAAATTTAATATTCTACAATTTAAAGAGGATTTTATAAATGATGGTTTATTTAAAATGTCATGTGGATTATTAGTACAAACCTTATATAAATAAGGTTTAGTTGTTATTAACTAACGTATAAGGGTTCATAAACAGTATGTAACATAGAATAATTAGAGAATTCTAGTAACACATTAGTAAGTATATAGGACAATAGTTGCACGCCGAGACCTGAACCTTATATACGTCAAAATATAAATACTTATAGTATTCAAATCATATTAAATCAACACAGGTGCTGAAGATATGGGAGACCCCAAAATCGGGAGACCCCATAGAGGTTGGTTTTTCATCATAACACATAGCTCTTAAACTAAAAGCTTTCATAATCGTGTAGCGGAAATGTAAACATAGTTTGATAAACAGAATTCAATAAAGTGTCTGTATCAAGACATATCGAATTGCCAAAACCAACGGATCGTCTGACTTGATGCCCGAGCTCCATGCCTTCTCTTATCATAGCTTTAGCCTGACTTAGCAAATTTCTTCTTTAATCTTCTTACCATTTAGTTCCCTACTTGAACCATCTCATACTCCAACTCAGTGTCTGGTGAATCTTCACCATCATCATCAGCACCTTCAGTCTGTATCTCTGGCATCTCAACATCAACAGGTTCCTGTGAACTCGGTTCCTGTGATGATTGAGTCTGTGGTTTAGCTCGAGAAGATTGACCAGTAGACTTCTTGGCATGTTGTCTTTGAGGAGGTGGAGGTGGTGCCTGATCATCATCATCATTAAACTCTTCAGCATCTGAACCAGAGTCAGCATGCCTCCAAGCATCATCATCAGGAGCAATGTACTTTGCCCTGGCACAGTGACCTATCATATCTTTCTCTAAGATAACATCTCCGCTCCTTTGATACACCCTGACCTGACCCAGACTGGAATCAGTCATGTGTTTAAGCTTCAACAAATCTCCAGCTTCCCTAGGTAGCAATCCCTCAGGTAATCTTTCATCGATCAACATCTATACGAATCTAGGATACATATAAAATCGATCCTTAGCCTTCGTGATGTTATCTGACATATACCTAAAAATCATCCCTGAAAAATTGAACTGTTTGTTCAATATTAGGGCTACCATAGCCGATCGCATCAGATCTCGCAACTCATCGAACGTTCCTTTCCTCATGCTTAGACAGTGTAGCAACACGTGTGCTAAAAACTTGTATTGAAGTGTAAGCTTGCCCTTCTTCACTGAAATAGAGTTATAAGCTCCAAAGTATCTGATGCGCATGAAGCATCCTTTAATGCACTTCTCTTGTATAAGAGTTATACCAGCAGGCTCACCCCCAAACTGTAGTACTCTCCTGATATCTGCCTCTGAAATACGAAGTGCTTGCCCCAGCACATTCACATCAATAACATACTCATCATCCACATAAATAACTCTTGCTGACCCTCAGAAGCTCTGAATATGCGATCGATAAATCTGGCATGAGTTGGAGATGGCATAATAGATCCTTGATCTACGAAGAAACTCGATCATAGGACGAAAATCCTGGCCATTCCGCGTCGTAGGATCAAGATAAGCACAAACATTATGTTTGTCGCCAAAGGTTAAGTTCGCCATTTCTACAATTAGAAATAAAAATCAATTAGTAACAAAAATTAACAAAATTAAAAAAACAAAAAAACTTTCTAAGTATAGACCAGCAAACCTATCCTATGAGACGAACCTAATGCTAGGCGAACCTAAGTTAGACGAACCTGTTGTCTAGACAAACCTATTTGAACGAACCTTCTGTTGAACGAACCTTATATTGAACGAACCTTCTCATGAACGAACCTTCTGATGAACAAACCTCAGAATGAATGAACCTCAGAATGAACGAACCTTCAAACAAACGAACCTGTTGGTCAAACGAACCTTGACCAAAAGGTTCGGTTCATTTGAAATACATAGGTTCGCCACGAACCTATCAGATCCAGACGAATCATCAAGGTTCGGCGAACCTTAGTTCATACAACGAACCTGTTCATTCAGCGAACCTTTTCCATTTTCAAATCAAAAATTCAAATCTTTGAATTAGAAGATAAAACTTTACACCCAGGTTCGAAACACAACGATGAACAACTTTTACAAAAACAGTTTGTCCAGAAATTAGAATTTAACCAGTTTTAATTCAATTAAATAGGTTCGATCTAAAAATCCTAAAACCTCTCAGATCTCTCAATCTAGCCGGTGAAATCCAATGAAATCTACCTAGAAATGATTAGCAAGTAATTATGAATCTAAAGAAATCAATGAAAAATTCTGGGAGGTCCGAAATCGAAAATCGAAAAATTTCTTCTTGCAGGTTCGTCAAAGTGTATTCAGATGAAAGTGACGAACCCTTATCACGAACCTTATATTTATACTCACGAACCTTTTCAGACGATCCTTTCAAACGAACCTTTTTCTGCGAACCTTTGCAGCGAACCATTTCAAACGAACCTTTCCTGGGAACCATTTCAAACGAACCTAGTCAACGAACCTACCTAACGAACCTAGCCAGCGAACCTAACCAGCGAACCTAGCTAGCGAACCTAACCAGCGAACCTAGCCAGCGAACCTTGCCAACGAACCTAGCCAGCGAACCTTCTCACAAACTAGGCGAACCTTTTAAAAATTTGAATTTTTTTTTAAAATTTCAAAACAAATTCATGTTTAATTGTTTCAAGTCAAACAAATAACCAAAAATTATTTATTTAACATCAGATAAAAATAAAAATCTTTTTGTAATTTTTCAAATTTTTAGAACAATTAAACTACAAATTTAACCAATCTAACTAAACTAATAAAACAAACAAATCTTTTTGTTTGAGAAAGATCCAGACATGAGATCATATTGTTTTACAATTATCAGAATATCTGTATGAATTAAAGAATGAATTTATTAGCAAATTACAAGTCCAAGATGATTGTCAGTATACTTATCCTTTTAAGTTTAGTCACTTAGTTAAGATATCAGATTAAACAAGATTATCAAACACTTTATAATAATCCATTTACTTGAACACATCCCCGATTTGTGAATAACTAATCAACCATAAATGTTCTTGAAACTAATTACTTCAATTTTAACTGGCCTGATCATGCAAAAATAAAGCAGAATTTCTTTTTGAAAATAACAAAATAGAAAACAATTTGAATTTGTTCAAAATCTTGGAATCAAGGTTGATACTTACATATGCTCAAATGATCCAGAAAATGAACTAAACAATAATTTAAGATTAAGCTTTTAACAATCAGTTCGATATTTTCATATACGCAGAGATTGTCCAAATATTAATCAGAACCAAGAAAACAAATTTGAATCGTTTAAAGCTATAACAATCAGGTCGATACGTAAGTATACGCGAAGAATGTTCCAGCTTTAAACTAAATAAAAGAAAAACAAAATTAGAATTTCTTTTGAAAATTAAACACATGATCAAACTAGTAATTTGACTTTTTGTTCAAGAAACACTTTTGTAACATCACTGTACTTTCGGTTGTCCGTACGTCCGTACATCCGTACGAATGTACTGTTACGACTGGATATTTATGATTATTAATGATTATGAGATTATTGATTGACTTTACTGATATTATCACTGTTGCTGGTATACATGATTATAATATATTATACGCGTAAACCATGGGAAGTTTAGTTGTAAATTAACTAAACAGAACCAGAGTGTTTATCGCAGATGATTATACTGATTATGGGTTATTGTTATGGAATGAGAATGGATTTGGGATAGAACTGGGAGTTTGTTTGAGTCTGGTTACTAAACGTAGTCAAGGACCCATGGTCATGGTTTATCGAAATAGCGGTGGGACGGTGGCTAGGGCAGTTGCGACTGACCCTTACATATGCCCTATATATATGCATATTTCGGTCTATCATGGATGTGTCAGTGACTAGGGTTTAGTGGGTTATGGTTTGGGAAATGATAATATTAAAGTTAATAAATGTTGGGAGTTAATTACGCGATGTGAGGATTCGGACTATATTTAAACGCGAATATTAATTCAGAGATGTTAACTTAATAAATGTATTCGCATGGGTGACGATTCACACGAATATAATTATTAAGAATAATATTCTGAAACAATATTCCATGAATTGTAAATCAAATCGAAATACGATACGAACGTCGTATTCGGAAAGGTGACGATCTTTACGAATACGTACGCGAGTAACGTGTTTCGACGAGATAACTAAATAATATTAAACAATATTAAATTTAATAGTGAAAACTAAAAATATTTATTAGGAATCACAACCTAAAATAAATTCGAATAGATTAAATTGTTAAATAACCATTTAATGATAATTAAAGGGAAGCGAGTTACGAAACCCATTTATTTAAATTTATTGTATTTAACAAAATCAATCTGTTTAAAAAGATATATTGTTTTAAATATGTTACGATAGAAAACCGAGTAAGTTATTGCATTTCACAAGTGTTAAACGAGATCTTCTACGAGACCACAGATAATTAAAATAAATTTTAATTGATGAAACCATATGATTACTTAAACATCTTATATCAAATATGCTTAACGAGTAAAACCGAACTATATTTTATTGTTGCGATAAAGACGAGACCGAACGCGCGGGAACGGGATGGGATTAAATGGTGGAAGACTTCACCATTTCCCCTCATTTCTTCCAACTCTCTCTCTTTCTAAAAACACACACACACACATTCTCTACCTTCTCTCTAGCTTCTTGGATTCGTTACTCAACCGATTTCAGAGATTTCGGTGTCCAGACGATCGTGTGAACGAGGGCTACAAGAGGGTACGAAGGAACTAAATTGTTGATCACGATTCGAAGGTAAGAAATCCCTTATGCTTTTCGGTTGGGTGAAAACCCTATTTCGTGTATAGATATCAACTTTATGAACGATTTTGGGGTTTTGTTTGGTTTAAACCATGTTATTGTTGCGTCATGGAAAGCTTAGACGACTCTATAACCTGTTGGATGTCGGAAAAGATGGTGCAGGAGGGCTGAACCGCGAACCACAGGTCGGCGAACCTGCAAGGGTTCTGTCGAACCTTCTTGAGCGGGAAAGTGCAGATGGGCGAACCCTATGGGGAGCCGAACCATAGCAGGAGGGTAATCGAGCCTTGCATGAGCCGAACCCTGCTCCTACGCCGAACCCCATCTTCCTTTGGCCACTGCCGAACCGGGGAACGAACCCTTAGCCCTGCGAACCCTGTGGTTTGTTGGCCGAACCATATTCCTCAACGAACCCTAGTTACACCGAACCATTTGGGTTGGGACCAGCGAACTCTCACCCACGAACCTGCATGGCGAACCATTGAGTCGCACGAACCCATGTTATTCGGCTGCACTTTTAATCTTGAACGAACCCTTGTTTATTTCATTCAGCCGAACCCTAGTATCATGAGACCCACGAACCCTTTTCTTTTCCTATGCTAGCCGAACCCTATGGGGGGGGCCGAACCTAAGGGTTCTACACCAAAGGTTCGCTGCCCTATGAGGATAAAAAGCTAGTTTCGATTAATAAAAGGGTTTAGAATAAGTAAACAACATGGTTAGATACGTACATGTATATATACATGTCCATGCATGCATGAGGATACAAACCACCACCTTTTCTCTCTCTATACACAAGTTTTTACTTCTTAAATACTACGAATTAAAAATGTATTGAAATTAATGGAATAAGGTCATATCTCGTATGGATGAGATTAGTGTAAAACATGATTTATTCAAACTTAAAAATGGGTTCTTTTACAAATTAATTTGTGGTGTAAGAGCCTAAACATGCATGCATACTCTAAGGACATGTCTATATAGGTCTAAAAAGATGATATCTTTACAACTTATATGATCGGGATATAAGTGATTTAAAGATTTTATATACGTAAGATAATCAACACTAATGAAGTTAAAATTAGCGTTACGAAAAGATAAATAATAAAATTCTCTAGTGTAATAACTTAACTTAGAATTAATTTACTAAGTTAATAAATACTTGAGAATTTAAAATACAATAAATTAGTGACGCTTAATATTCATTAAATAATTATACTCATGATCACCCATACACAATAATCACAGATCGTTGAGTTACTACGGGTTATATACGCGAGCGCGCATAACACGAGAACACAAATTCTAAGGACTTCAGGTGAGTTCTCATAACCTCCCTTTCTTTAAACTGTTTTAGTTTTAAAACCCGGAGGTGGGACATGTATACCGGTTTAAATATTATTTTGATAACACAAGGTTAATACCTGTTTATCAATATGATATTCACATTTGAAAATATTATTATTAATGGATTATCTATTATTCTTTTATATCCGTGTAAACATTGTTATTGACTTAGGTCAATAACAAAGATTACATGTATTGTCATGTGGATGATTTCCACATCCGTGAATCATTACTCTTAACTTCGGTTAATTGTTTTGACTTCATGTATTGTCACGTGGAGGGTTTCCACATCCGTGAAGTATTGCTTTTGACTTCGGTTAATTGCTTTGACTTCATGTATTGTCACGTGGTTAGCGACCACTCCATGATTCATGTATCTAACTTATGTTAAATACATAAGGAATCATGTATAGTCACGAACATTGATTGAGAATATGATTGATTGAGTTTGGTTGATTGTTGTGATTGATTGCCTATATTTGATTATGATTATTTGTGATTGGCTATGATTGATTTGGTTATGTGGTTATGTGATTGTGTATGTGTTTGGCTGTTGAATTGATGGATGTGTGTTGGATTATCTCATACAGGTATTCATATGGATTTTCTCAAGAAGATCATAAGTTTTATACCCGTTTTTAAACAAAGCATTTTATAAAACCATTTTAAGCATAAACTTTCAAACGCATTTTACTAAAACATTTTTAAATATAAAAACTTATGATTCTCACCAACTACTTTTGTAGTTGACACTTGTTTTCTTACATGTTTCAGGTGATGGAGACAAGTAGGAATGAAGAGAGGATCTCTTATTTTGGACATCATCATCATATAGGATCTTGGACTTAGTTAATTAACTAAATTTCTGGCGATTAGAGTTTAGTTAGTTTAACTAAATCTTTTGTGTATTTGACTTACTTGATTCATGATGAACATGATTTTTGTGTAATTATTTTGGTTGATTGAATGATATGTGATGATTTGATTTAGATGCCCACGAGCTTTTGAACAATCTACACATCCCTCGTGGCATCCCGATGATTCCGCCGTCGGTCGGGGTGTTACAGATTGGTATCAGAGCCTGGGTTATAGGGAATTAGGTTACTAGAAATGGTTGACCTAGTCTATAACCATAGGATACCCTAGTATGAATTAGATTCATACACTAGTTAGTATATTCAGGATTTCATGCTTATGTGTTTATTACATGTTAATTGAAACCCTGTTATACATCTGATATAAATATGCTGATTATAAATTTCTTGCTTACGTGTGCCCTAATGATTCGATAAGGACATGCACGTGGTGTATCGTAAAGGTGGTGGGACGTTGGCTAGGGCAGTTGCGACTGACCCTTACATATGCCCTATATATATACCATTTACGGTACATTAGGTGGATGTCAGTATTGAAGAATGTGGGAACTACCCGTTTGGGAAATTACTTGCTTAGGAAATAAATTGTTTATGAATTATTTGCTTTAGGAATTATCTGTTTATATTGTAAACACCAGACAAGGACATACTCGTGATACTACAAAGGTGGTGGGACGGTGGCTGGGGCAGTTGCGACTGACCCCTACATATGCCCTATACATATACCATTTGTAGTATATCGGGGGTCTGTCAGTGTCAGGAACTTAGGATATTACTAGGAATTATTTTGAGATGGATGTTGATGGTCTGTTGGTTAAGGTTGGTTTGGAATGACACTTTGGATGATCACACTTGATAAACACTTATAAATTCCCTTATAAAAACATACGGATTGGACACGTAGGGTGCATAGGATTAATGAACGATATGAGCGATTAGTGATGGAATATGGACTTGGGTGATGATATAGACACTTGATGATAATATAAACGCATAGTGATGATACTAACACTTAGTGATGGTATGGACACTTGATGAGAATAAACTATAGGGAGGATATGAACACTTAGTGACAATAAGAGCACTTTGTGATGATATGAACCCTCATTGATGAGTTTGACATTGAGAGTGACATTGATTTAGTGAACTTAGACAGTTAGAGGAACCTTAATGTCAGGTGAACTTAGACATTAGGTGAGCTTAGGAATAGGTAAGCCTACATGTCAGGTGAACTTAGACATTAGGCGAACCTAACTGTCCAAGGGAACTAGAGATCACTTCACTCAAAATTATCCTACTAAGGATAAGGTTTGTGAAGTGAGAATTATGGTGAAATGCATGACACACTCTACACACTAACAAGGGCATAATCGTGGTGCAATGGAACGGTGGTGGGACGGTGTAGGGGAGATTGCGATCTACCTCTGCATATGCCCTATATATAAGCCTGTTGCATTGCATTGGGAGGTTGTCAGTGTTAGTATAGGGTGAAGGATGTATAGGACTTAGGAATAGTTAGTTAACACTAGTTATGACCAACCAGGACACTTAGAATAATATTAGGGAAATTTATAGGCACTATGAGTTTAATAAACAGATAGGAAATAAACATAATTCCTATATGTAATCCTAACTGTTTAAACGAACTCATTTGACCATTGTTTGTATAACTTACGTTGTAAACGGTAGTAACATGTTTCTATTTCCTTCAGAAACATGCCGCCTCGCCGTCACAACGAAGATGACTCGAACAATGGGATGCTAACAACAGTAATGCCAACTCCGGCATACAAGAGTTAGCTACACTTATTTCTGGATTGGTGAGCCAACTGACTCAGGCTAACCAGAACATTAACCAGAATCGAGGTGGTGCAAACCAGACAACTTGCACATTCAAACACTTCAATTCCTGCAATCCCCTGAAATTTACGGGTGCTGAATCAGCCACTGGTCTGCTGCAGTGGTTCGAGAGTATGGAGAACACCTTCATCAACAGCGAATGTCCCGAAAATCTGAAAGTTCGCTATGCCACCAGTGTTTTCCAAAAGAGAGCACTGACTTGGTGGAACGGGGAGAAGCGAACTAGGGGAGTGGATGCTGCACTCGCATTGACGTGGACTGAGGTCAAGAACTTGATGACCACTGAATTCTGTCCTCGAAGCGAGATGAGGAAACTGGAGACTGAGTTCTGGGAACTCAAACAAGATAGTGGCGAGAACGTCATCTATAACACTCAGTTTCATGAGTATAGTTTACTGGTACCTCATCTGGTGACACCTTGGAGAGAGCATTGAGAAGTATATCGGTGGGCTGCCGGTACAGATTCAGGATACAGTCTACGGGAGCAATCCCAAAACACTGGAGGCTGCGATCCGTCTATCTGCAACTCTTACTGATAATCACGTGAAGAATGGAACACTTACTCGGAAGGGACACAAGAAGACTGACACCAAGACTACTGCAAAGGAAGTCAAAACTGAAGTCAAGTCTGAAGCCGCTAGTTCATCGAAGAGTAACAACAAGAAGAGGAAGACCAGAAACTTCATGGTCACTGCTCCTGCTGCAAATCTGCGCAGCAATCCTCAAACAATTCAACTGCGGAATTTCATTGGGAACACTCCTCAGTGTAATACCTGCCGATATCATCACGCACCAAATTTGCCATGTCGCGTCTGCAACAACTGCGGCAAGTTCGGTCATTTTGCTAACGTCTGTAGGAGTGCACCGCAAGCACAAAGGATGCAACATGCACCGCTTGCACTGCCAGCTCCTCATGCACAACCTATTCCTGCTGTACCCATTCGCCAGGTACCTCAAGCACAGGCAAGAGCCTGTTATGAATGTGGTGAAGTGGGTCACTTCAGAAATCAGTGCCCAAAGTTGACTGGAAATAATCAGAGGGTGGCAAGAGGCCGGGCTTTTCAACTGAATGCTCCAGCTGCTCAAGCCAACCAGGATGTGGTCAACGGTACATTTCTGATCAACAACTCTTATGCATCTGTCTTATTTGATTCTGGTGCCGATAGGAGTTTCGTTTCATATGATTTTGAATGCTTGCTTGGTAGAACACGTACATACTTAGATAAACCGTTCAATGTGGAGGTGGCTGACGGAAACACTATTGATATTGACACTATTATCGTTGGATGTACGGTGAACTTAAATGATCACGTTTTCCCAATTGATCTCATACCTATGCATCTTGGTAGCTTTGATGTTATCATAGGCATGGATTGGTTAGCCACCCACAGAGCGGAGATTGTTTGTCATGAGAAATATATTCGTATTCCTTTAGCTTCGGGTGAAACTTTGAGAATAATTGGAGAAACTGCTAGTAAAGGTCTTAAGCTGATGTCTTGCACTAAAGCACATAAGTACCTTAGAAAGAAATGTATAGCCTTCCTAGCACACATTGTGGAGAAGAAAGAGAAAGAGAAGAGAATTGAAGATGTTCCGGTGATACGAGATTTTCCAGAAGTTTTCCAGACGATTTACCGGGTCTTCCACCAGAACGTCAAGTTGAGTTTCGAATCGACTTAGTACCGGTGCGAACCCAGTCGCCAAAGCTCCTTACAGACTTGCGCCATCGGAGTTGCAAGAATTGGCGAGCCAGCTGCAAGAACTTACCGATAAAGGATTCATTCGCCCGAGCCATTCACCATGGGGTGCACCGGTCCTATTTGTCAAGAAAAAGGACGGGTCATTCCGAATGTGCATCGATTACCGCGAATTGAACAAACTTACAATCAAGAATCGATATCCACTGCCGCGTATCGATGACCTCTTCGATCAGCTTCAAGGCTCGGCATGGTTTTCAAAATCGATCTTAGGTCTGGGTATCATCAGCTTCGCGTACATGATGATGATATTCCCAAGACTGCTTTCAGAACGAGATATGGCCATTATGAATTTTTGGTAATGCCTTTCGGTCTTACCAATGCACCTGCGGTTTTCATGGACCTCATGAACCGAGTTTGCAGGCCATACTTGGATAAATTTGTGATAGTATTCATTGATGATATTTGATCTACTCAAAGACTAAGGAAGAACACGAGAAAACCTTAAGTTGGTTTTGGAGATCCTAAGAGAGGAGCGGCTGTATGCCAAATTCTCTAAATGTGAATTTTGGCTTAAAGAAGTTCAATTCTTGGGACACATAGTCAACGAATACGGTGTTCACGTGGATCCTGCAAAGATTGATGCTGTGAAGAATTGGAGTACGCCGAAGACACCGACGGAGATTCGATCGTTTCTTGGACTCGCCGGTTACTATCGGCGGTTCATATCGAACTTCTCCAGGATTGCTGTCCCTCTCACTGCTTTGACTCAAAAGAATAGGCCATACGAGTGGGGACCAAAGCAAGAAGAGGCATTTCAGACCTTGAAGCAGAAACTTTGTGATGCTCCGGTCTTGACATTGCCTGACGGAAATGATGATTTTGTGGTTTATTGTGATGCATCCAACCTAGGTCTCGGTTGTGTTCTCATGCAACGGGGAAAGGTTGTGGCTTATGCATCAAGACAATTGAAGATTCACGAAAAGAACTACACCACACACGACTTGGAACTTGGTGCAGTCGTGTTTGCCTTGAAGATATGGAGACACTATCTTTATGGCACTAAGTGTGTAGTCTTTACTGATCATAAGAGTTTACAACATATTCTGAATCAGAAAGAGCTTAACATGAGACAACGGAGATGGGTTGAACTGTTAAATGATTATGACTGTGAAATTCGCTACCATCCTGGTAAAGCGAATGTAGTAGCAGATGCGCTTAGTCGCAAAAGTCAAGTTCAGATTCATAGTGTCCGAGTGCACACTAATCTCCGTAATGATGTTCTCACAGCCCAACAACACTCATTAGCTCAAGATAACTTGAAAAATGAGATGTCTTGCGGGGCTGAAATCTTATTGGAAACTAAGGATGACGGTTTGATGTATTACTTGAATCGGTTGTGGATACCTAACAGGGGTGATCTTAGGATGCTGATTATGGATGCTCATAAGTCTCGTTATTCAATCCATCCAGGTGCTGATAAGATGTATCAAGACCTTAGGGGCTTGTACTGGTGGCCTGGAATGAAGAAGGATATTGCCGAGTATGTGTCTAAGTGCCTTAACTGTGCAAAGTCAAGGCGGAACATCAGCGACCTTCTGGATTGTTAATACAACCTGAAATACCGATGTGGAAGTGGGAGAATATCTCTATGGATTTCATTACTAAACTTCCACGTACCGCGAACGGTAAAGATAGTATATGGGTGATTGTTGATAGATTAACCAAGTCGGCTCATTTCTTACCGATACGCGAAACTTACCCTGTGTGGAAGTTAGCTCGTATCTACATTGATGAGATCATTAGCCGACATGGTATTCCCTTAAGCATAATATCGGACCGTGATGCTCGTTTCACGGCACGATTTTGGGAATCACTTCATGAAGCCTTTGGAACAAGATTGGATCTTAGCACCGCTTATCATCCTCAAACGGATGGTCAAACGGAGCGAACGATTCAGAACATTGGAAGACATGTTGAGAGCTTGTGTCATCGACTTCGGTGGCAACTGGGATAGCCATCTACCATTGGTTGAGTTCTCGTATAACAATAGTTATCACGCGAGCATTGGTATGGCGCCGTTCGAAGCTCTTTATGGCAGGAAATGTCGGTCACCTATTTGTTGGACTGAGGTCGGCGATTCGCAGATCACTGGTCCCGAGATTATTCAGAAACGACTGACAAGATCCGCCAGATCCGTGACAATCTGTTAGCTGCTCGCAGTCGACAGAAGAGTTACGCGGATAAACGAGGAAACCTCTAGAGTTTGAAGTGGGGATATGGTATTGCTTAAAGTGTCGCCTTGGAAGGGCGTTGTTCGATTTGGGAAGAAGGGGAAGCTTGCTCCACGATACGTTGGCCCTTTTAAGATCCTTGAACGGATCGGGAAGGTTGCTTACAAATTGGAACTTCCTCCAGAACTTAGTAATGTGCATCCGACGTTTCACGTGTCCAATCTAAGAAAGTGCTTAGCTGATCAGGATCTTCAGGTGCCACTCGATGACATCCGCATCGATGATACCATGCACTTTGTTGAAAAACCAGTGGAGATAATGGATCGGGAGATTAAACAGCTCAAACGCAGTAGAATTCCAATTGTCAAAGTACGTTGGGAATCGAAGCGTGGTCCAGAATTCACATGGGAGCGGGAAGATCAGATGAAGCTTAAGTACCCACATTTATTTACTACGGTCACTCCAAGTTGAATTTCGGGACGAAATTCCTTTAACTAGGGGAGACTGTAACATCACTGTACTTTCGGTTGTCCGTACGTCCGTACATCCGTACGAATGTACTGTTACGACTGGATATTTATGATTATTAATGATTATGATATTGATTGATTTACTGATATTATCACTGTTGCTGTATATGATATTATATGTATATATATCGATATATATATATATACGCGTAAACCATGGGAAGTTTAGTTGTAAATTAACTAAACAGAACCAGAGTGTTTATCGCAGATGATTATACTGATTATGGGTTATTGTTATGGAATGAGAATGGATTGGGATGGAACTGGGAGTTTGTTTGAGTCTGGTTACTAAACGTAGTCAAGGACCCATGGTCATGGTTTATCGAAATAGCGGTGGGACGGTGGCTAGGGCAGTTGCGACTGACCCTTACATATGCCCTATATATATGCATATTTCGGTCTATCATGGATGTGTCAGTGACTAGGGTTTAGTGGGTTTTGGTTTGGGAAATGATAATATTAAAGTTAATAAATGTTGGGAGTTAATTACGCGATGTGAGGATTCGGACTATATTTAAACGCGAATATTAATTCAGAGATGTTAACTTAATAAATGTATTCGCATGGGTGACGATTCACACGAATATAATTATTAAGAATAATATTCTGAAACAATATTCCATGAATTGTAAATCAAATCGAAATACGATACGAACGTCGTATTCGGAAAGGTGACGATCTTTACGAATACGTACGCGAGTAACGTGTTTCGACGAGATAACTAAATAATATTAAACAATATTAATTTAATAGTGAAAACTAAAAATATTTATTAGGAATCACAACCTAAAATAAATTCGAATAGATTAAATTGTTAAATAACCATTTAATGATAATTAAAGGGAAGCGAGTTACGAACCCATTTATTTAAATTTATTGTATTTAACAAATCAATCTGTTTAAAAAGATATATTGTTTTAAATATGTTACGATAGAAAACCGAGTAAGTTATTGCATTTCACAAGTGTTAAACGAGATCTTCTACGAGACCACAGATAATTAAAATAAATTTTAATTGATGAAACCATATGATTACTTAAACATCTTTATATCAAATATGCTTAACGTAAAACCGAACTATATTTTATTGTTGCGATAAAGACGAGACCGAACGCGGGGAACGAGATGGGATTATGGTGGAAGACTTCACCATTTCCCCTCATTTCTTCCAACTCTCTCTCTCTCTCTAAAACACACACACACACACATTCTCTCTACTTCTCTCTACCTTCTAGCTTCTTGGATTCGTTACTCAACCGATTTCAGATTTGGTGTCCAGACGATCGTGTGAACGAGGGCTACAAGAGGGTACGAAGGAACTAAATTGTTGATCACGATTCGAAGGTAAGAAATCTTATGCTTTTCGGTTTGGGTGAAAACCCTATTTCGTGTATAGATATCAACTTTATGAACGATTTTGGGGTTTTGTTTGGTTTAAACCATGTTATTGTTGCGTCATGGAAAGCTTAGACGACTCTATAACCTGTTGGATGTCGGAAAAGATGGTGCAGGAGGGCTGAACCGCGAACCACAGGTCGGCGAACCTGCAAGGGTTCTGTCGAACCTTCTTGAGCGGGAAAGTGCAGATGGGCGAACCCTATGGGGAGCCGAACCATAGCAGGAGGGTAATCGAGCCTTGCATGAGCCGAACCCTGCTCCTACGCCGAACCCCATCTTCCTTTGGCCAATGCCGAACCCGGGGAACGAACCCTTAGCCCTGCGAACCCTGTGGTTTGTTGGCCGAACCATATTCCTCAACGAACCCTAGTTACACCGAACCATTTGGGTTGGGACCAGCGAACTCTCACCCACGAACCTGCATGGCGAACCATTGAGTCGCACGAACCCATGTTATTCGGCTGCACTTTTAATCTTGAACGAACCCTTGTTTATTTCATTCAGCCGAACCCTAGTATCATGAGACCCACGAACCTTTTCTTTTCCTATGCTAGCCGAACCCTATGGGGGGGGCGAACCTAAGGGTTCTACACCAAAGGTTCGCTGCCCTATGAGGATAAAAAGCTAGTTTCGATTAATAAAAGGGTTTAGAATAAGTAAACAACATGGTTAGATACGTACATGTATATATACATGTCCATGCATGCATGAGGATACAAACCACCACCTTTTCTCTCTCTATACACAAGTTTTTACTTCTTAAATACTACGAATAAAAATGTATTGAAATTAATGGAATAAGGTCATATCTCGCATGGATGAGATTAGTGTAAAACATGATTTATTCAAACTTAAAAATGGGTTCTTTTACAAATTAATTTGTGGTGTAAGAGCCTAAACATGCATGCATACTCTAAGGACATGTCTATATAGGTCTAAAAAGATGATATCTTTACAACTTATATGATCGGGATATAAGTGATTTAAAGATTTTATATACGTAAGATAATCAACACTAATGAAGTTAAAATTAGCGTTACGAAAAGATAAATAATAAAATCTCTAGTGTAATAACTTAACTTAGAATTAATTTACTAAGTTAATAAATACTTGAGAATTTAAAATACAATAAATTAGTGACGCTTAATATTCATTAAATAATTATACTCATGATCACCCATACACAATAATCACAGATCGTTGAGTTACTACGGTTATATACGCGAGCGCGCATAACACGAGAACACAAATTCTAAGGACTTCAGTGAGTTCTCATAACTCCCTTTCTTTTAACTGTTTTAGTTTTAAAACCCGGAGGTGGACATGTATACCGGTTTAAATATTATTTTGATAACACAGGTTAATACCTGTTTATCAATATGATATTCACATTTGAAAATATTATTATTAATGGATTATCTATTATTCTTTTATATCCGTGTAAACATTGTTATTGACTTAGGTCAATAACAAAGATTACATGTATTGTCACGTGGATGATTTCCACATCCGTGAATCATTACTCTTAACTTCGGTTAATTGTTTTGACTTCATGTATTGTCACGTGGAGGGTTTCCACATCCGTGAAGTATTGCTTTGACTTCGGTTAATTGCTTTGACTTCATGTATTGTCACG